>JARFOC010100073.1:0-38629 GCA_031763485.1 Osmoderma eremita | reverse complement strand
TATTGAAATAACGTGAAGTTGCGTGTTACCAGCGAAATGTACAGGGCTCGCGTTTCTCTTTAATTGCTGTTCTGTGCCAACGCAGTAGCAATAGAAAAATAATAACTAACCCGTTCTAAATATCCTATACAGAATAGAGATAACTTGAAGCAATGAAAACGCAATCTACGAGGGAGACGATTGAGAACTTCGATACTAGTTGGGGAAAAGGCCGCTTAGATGTCGTCATAAATAATACAGTAAATACCAAAACAAAGTCATAGGATTATAAATACCACGTAGGTAGAAAGACTTATCGATAAGATAGAACAGTAGGCTTGATGTACGCATAAAAATTTTTTGTGCGCATATTAGTGTGGCCAGACTTGTTTGAAGCAAGTCGCCGATTTTCCAAAAAAATTGTCGCCCAAAATCGCCCAATCTCCAATGGATAATTCTATGGGTTTTATTACTCATAATTCTTTTAACAGTATAAATTCATTTCAAACGTCTTATTAAGCATAATTTGCACATTTCTTTAGAGGTGTAACTTAATTTTATAAAATACACCCAATACGCGACTTGCAATTTTCTTTAAAAACTAGCCGCAACTTTTCCAAATAAATTGTCCAATTTGCCATAAATCACCCAATATGGCCACACTGGTTTGGATTGGTATTTTATTTTTGTTTTTGTATGTAGGTTATGTTAGTGTCACAGGTTGGTGTGTTCTTGTGTTCATAGACGATTATTATATTAAAGTTTAATTTTAAAGGAAACTGAAGTTCCTATCCATTAACCTAGTATTAAAGGTTGGTTTGAATTTCGCGGTGATAGTTGTTTTAGTTGAGGATAGAGACGTTTGAGGTCTCTGTTTCGGATCCTTTTTAGTTTCAATAAGTGTCTATTTGTATATAGGTTGTCTCAGGTTGGTGTGTGTGTGGCGGTGATTGTGAGCATTGGTGCGGGATGGCTGCGGGTATGGATATAGGTTAAATTAACTAGCGGTGCAAATCAACTGGTGATTAAATCATAAAGCACGTGGAAATTTAAAGGCTCTAACACTTGTATTGTTATCAAACATGATGGTACACAATCTGCAAATAACTATACGAAAATTCATATTAAAACATCTTACTTTTCAGAACGATATTGATATAGACATAGAAGAATTGGAATCGAGACTATACAGTCAAGTTTATCACAGTAGCGTCGATATTTGTGAAGATCGTAATACCGTTTCAAATGTATGTGATGGTTCGAGTAATGTTCCCCAGAATTTAAGATACTTTCATTTAGAACAACCAATGAGTTCTAAATCAGGCAAATTAAATTATATACACCTCACAAGTGATATTGCTAAATCCAAAACGTGTGCCACAGATTTCTTTGATAGCAGTCCAGATAATAATTCAAATTCTAAACAAGAAATTTCAATAAATAATCAGGCACCACAGTCGGTCGGTTCCTCTAATGATAATGATGTTTTACCTTCAATTCCGACACAAGTTCTTCCAAACTCAGATACACCTATTGGTGATGCGAGGAATGTGAATGTAGAAAGTTCCTTAAATAAACAATCGTGTCGGCAACGGAAGAGACAGAAATGGTTAGAACATTTAAAACGGAAAAAAATGAATGAAATTATTTCAAGGTTAGCAAAGATTGATGGTTTTAATCATTTCACAGCTCATAATACAAAGAAAAGTAACTTTAGAGTTCATTATTTAAATGAAACTACAGCTAATCAACAAGACAATAGCATAGTTACCATATCAGATAGTGAGAGCAACGATAGTTCTGTAGAATTATTGAACAGTAAACAAGATTTGATTGTTGTAAGTTCTGGAGAATCAGATGCAGAAGATAAAAATATTAATGGGCTGATTGATAAAGAAAACGAAATTATAAAAGACAATATCGAATCTGTAGAAATTAATGATGATTCACAAGTTGAGGAAATAAAAGTTGAAGATAAATCCCAAGAAAATGTAGGACAAGTTCCAGTTTCAACACAAGATGACGACGATGATGTATTATTTGTGGACGATATGCCCGAGAATTTAGAAGTAATAGAAATTGACTGCGATTCAAAATCTGTGACGAATATAAAAGATGGCAAAGTGAGCTGTGGATCAATGTCTATTAATTCTGTTTCAAAACAACCTGAATCAGGGGTAAAACAGAGAACACTGACAGCTATAAAAGAAAGAAACGAGTTATTAAAAACTCCTGATTCAACTTCTACGTCAAATGATTTCTTAGATAATAATGTGGATTTACAACAAAAACGTTTTAATTTTGGTTTACATGGTTCGGATTTTAATAATACTGAGACATTTGTGAAACCTCAGTCACAAACAGATCTGTTTGAAACTGAAAGTAGTTGCAGTGCAAGTGAAAATAACATACCCATAAAGACTAATGTGTTTAAAGAAGTGGAATTTGAATCCCCCAGCAAAGATCTGTTTAATGAAGAAAATTTAGAAAGTTTTGGTAATTATATCACTCCAAATCGAAGTAGTATATCTCAAAACAAAACTAGTCCTTGCGAAAATTTTGATCAAGTATTGACAAAAGCCAGCGTTAAAGCTATTAGAAAACTTACCTCAGAATGTTCGGATACTAGTTCGGAAAGTGATTATGAAATGAGAGATGAAACTTCAACAAAAAAAGCTGACACAAAACAGTTACCAATTTTAACATCTATGAAGTCGCAAAACTTATTAGTAGAGCAAGCAACTCCTTTAGAACATAATACAAACTTAAACGAAAGCGCCTCTAATAAACGGAAAAAAAGCATTTGGTTGGAAGATGTTGTAATACCAGAAAAGAAGGCAAGAGATGTTTCACTTTTATCTGCCTCAATTTTGCATTCTGAATCACAATGTGAATCTAACAAAAATACAGAAGATGGTCCACTTTTATCTACCGCAATTAACATTTTGCGTTCTGTAGAAAAATGTAAAACTACTCAAAATACAAAAGACTCAGAAATAGAAAAAGCGACTGCACAAGAAATAATTGATAATCCTTATGAATCAGATCTTTCCAATAAGGCCATCAGGTCTGAAGATAATGATCTCAATCAGATTAAAAAAACGATTACTGATATTGAATTACTAAATAGCAAAAACGCGCAAGAAGAACCGGAGAACGTGGGTAAACCAGAAAATGTTTTGAAAATTGACAATGCAATTAAAAATACAGAAGGAAATTACAGTTTTTCTTATTATTGGACCTCTGATATGAACAAATTTTATAACACCAGCTGGGGACTTGAAAACTTTGATATAAAAGACATCCAAAAAACCATGTCAAGTAAAAATTGCCGATAATATTGTTACAATAGTTGTTACATATTAATCAATTTCAGCTGATTCCAAATTATGGAGGGTATCAGACGAAGATCGAAATCATTATAAAACAGGTGGACACAAAAGACGTCGATGCAATAATTGCAGAGAACTTGGACACATCGCTGTAAATTGTGCAAGTCCCCAGCGACGTATAGTATGTACACTGTGTGGACAGATAGGGCACGTGGAAGCTCGCTGTCCGAATGGGTTGTGTACATTGGTAAGTTCTTTCTAATACTTGCGTGGGATAGGTTACAGAATCTAAATTCTAGTGCGGGTCACGTGGTGGATATAGTACGTACTGCAGTAAGTGCGCCAAGTGGAGATATATGCAATGCCAAATATGTAACATGCAAGGTCATCTCGCTAAGAAGTGCCCAGATCTATGGAGAAGATATCATTTGACTGTATGTTTTGTGAGCAACATATATAAATTATTACAAAAACATATTTTTTGATATGATTTAATTTAACACTGGAACCTTTGTTATCAGATTAAACCAGGACCAATTGTCAAACCTTTGAAGACTATTCACAAAAACATTGAAGATCGTTGGTGTTCAGGCTGTGGAAGCGCTGGTCACTACGAGTACTTATGTCGCTTTTACATGAGGCACTATCATGCTGCAGATCCGCACGTACAAGAATACCAGGATGTGTACAATTTCCCAAAAAATCAACCCTTCTTGATACGATGTTTAGAGATGGAAAATCCCAGAGGTGAAATAGATAACACAAACACTGCAACTGCGGATGAACCAACACAGTCAACTAGTAAAGAGAACTCGGGTAGTAACAAAAACAAATCAGTGAACGAAACTGCTACCAATGTTTTGAAAAACTTAGAAAAAATGGTTCATGTCAACAATGAAAATAATATTCAAGTGACTTTCGAGAACTTTATATTTCCTTCGAAAGAGATGATACCTGCTTATTTTCTTAAGCAAATGGAAGATTTTGAAAACAGTGGCACAGCTAACGTTACAAATTCAGAATGTCATAATACTAACGATAGAAGATATGTAAGAAGTCCCAATGCAGAATCGGAGTTCAAGACACCTTCAAATTTAAACATGGTATCTAATAACACGCGCACATCTTGCACCGTACAACTAAATTACAAATTGTATGGTTTTATACATTCGAAAAACGGCGTAAAACTTGTCAACCAATTTCAAAATCTTCCGGATATATCATTAACAGTTATAAAAAGTTGCGACGAGCCATACCCTTCTGGTAAAATTACAATATGTGGCAGAGGAAAAGACGTACGCGATATACAGCAGCAATTATTAAAATTATTTCGATCGGTACCCCAAATAGATATCCTGCCGAAATTTTCAAAAGCATTATCTAATCTTCTATTAACGAAATTTTGTAAAGTAGACAAAATTGTCGGTAATTGTAAAGTCCTCTATAAAAACTTGATGAAGTTGCAAGCAGAATTAAGAGCTAAGAAAGATGCAGAGCTAAAGAGAAAGATTAGATCCTGTAAAATACATTTGAACATGTTATTATTCGGTAAACTAGGTTTAGCTGATGGAAGATTACACATGGATCATTTACAACATTGCCAGAAGGAATTCGAGAAGAAAGCCAACCATAAAATTCCCCTCAATATTCTGTTTGATATCTTAGATTCGTATGCGTATATTTTTTTGGATAGCGTTAACCATCAATACTCCAGATTATGTGGAGTGCAGGAAGATAACAAACGCCGCATGGATAAACAAGTATCACACAAGGGTTTGAAGTTGTGCACTCATTACTTTAAATTGGTCGAAGTAAAGTGCCGGAAATTCAATTTGCTAAATAAATTAGAGGAGTTAAATCATTTTCAGTCAATCCTACATAAATCAAACTTTTCTGTTAAAGCATTTAAAGAGTTTATGACATTCTGTAACAAATTTCTACATTCTGTTAAGACACACAACTTGTAAGGAATGTAATGAAAATATTTATGTAGATATGCTATTTATGTAAGTTATTGTAAAATAAATACTTTCTTTTGGTGTTATTGAATTTCTGTTGTATTCTGTAAACGAATTTGTACAGGCGGGGAAAATACCTCTGGAGATAGGAGAGGACTACTTAAAAGATGTGGGGCAGACGATGGAGGTAACAGTGCAGAATCCACCATTTACACCTGAGGAAGTGACAAAAGCAATGAAAAACCTGAAAAACGTAAAGCCCCATGCTACAACAATATTCCGAATTAATTACTAAAATATGGGGAATTGAATAGACGAAGCACTTGTCGGACCCATTCAATGCAATAATGCAAACATCCAAAATACCAGAAGAATAGCACGAGAGTGTTACTATCCCCGTATTCAAAAGGGGAGAAAATAAGAATCCCAAAAACTACAGAGGAATCTGTCTCATCTATAGAAATGAAGCTACTTACAGGTCTATTAAAAACTAGATTAGAAATCAGAATTTAGGAGGAACAGATACACTACGGACGCTATATTCATCACACAGCAAGTTAAAGAAAAACTCATTGAATTCAACAAATTGCATACACCTGCTTCATAGATGTGACGAAGGCGTTCGATAGAGTGCTGCTGAAAGACGTAATTATAGTATTGAAAGAACATCAACTACCACAGGAAATCATCAGGATAATGGAGCACCTGAACAAGAACAATATAACAAGAAAACGGACAGGAGGCGAAACATCTAAAGAAATACCCACGCATGTAAGATTTCAACCAACAGTCCAAGATAAACCAATAGAGCAAGTAATGCAAATCACATATAAATACAAAAAAGAAATTTCATGACAAAACTTTATATTCCATTTAAAATTTTCACAATAAGCTATCAATATCGTAATTACTATAACAATAAAATTCATTTGCTAAATTACTTTTATGTGTTGGTTCAAAATTAACTTTACGTAAAAACAATATTTGGTCAACTAAAGAAGACATTACTGCCCCTGAAAGAAATAACAAGAAAATTAGTAAATTTACCAGTTCAACAAACATATTTTACATTACCTGTACATAAAATAACTTTATCTTTAGAAATATATTTGATAGTTTGTGCGATTTTCATTAAACATTCTTCAGATAAAAACGGTGGATCTGCCACAACTAAATCGTAGTGATTTTCATACTTTTTAGGCACATTTAGTGGAAAGTTATAATCGTACTCTACAAAATCATTTCCATATACCGAGAATCTTGTATCGTATTCATATAAATGGACTACAACATCAGTGTTTTAATTAAATAATTCACAACACACTAAATACACACCTTCACAATCTTTATCGAGTTCATTTTTCATTGATTTATACAATGTGGGACATGATATTAAAGCTATTTTATTACCTGATTGTAGGGATTTCTTTGCTATCGCTACAAAATCCTTAACTGTGGTATCGCTATACCAAAACTGACTTAATTGCTGTAATATTGTGATAAATATATCTAATTTACTTTAGAAAATACGTAACATACCCAATTTTCTTGAAAATCGTTATTATGGAGTTCCTTATTTGTATCGTTTAATAATAATTCACGCTGCTCTTGCTCTCTGTAAAATTGTTGAAGTGCAACGAATGTTTCTGCAGATAACTGCGGCACATCGTCATACTTTCTATTATCATGCTTAGAATTTAAATTTTCCATTTGATAGAATGTAAACCTAAATTGGTAATTTGTTATTAAACTAATGAAATCCACTGTATATATGGGGATATATGGGTAAGCTAATGCATGTTGCCAAAAGTAGAAAACCAATTTCCTAAGAAAAAATATTGCGTTTCAAAAGGTGTTTCCCACACATTTAAATAACAAAATATGTTTCCTAATTAGATTGTTTATTCGGCATGTGAGGTGATCGAATACCATACAGCGGTAATTAAATTACCGTTAAGCCGTTGTCTGTTTAGGTATTTTTAAGTCAGTCTGTTGCCACATCCGTTTTAGCCACCTTTCCAGTTTTTAGTGAATATGTGTTTGCGGTGAATGCGGCGTTGTTTCATAAATATTATTCTAACGCTTTTTATTGTATTAAATGTACCTAACTCGAATTGTATTTTGAAAGATTAATATTTAAGATATAATCAAGATGATCCCGATTCGATATACCAGAAATCTGTTCCTGAGGACGATGTGTGTCGTCTATCTTTTTGCTTTTATATCTTTCTATGTTCAAATTCCTGGTGAGTAAAGTAATACCTTTTAATAGAAATTTGATATCGTAAAATAAAACGTTTTGCGCATTTTATTCGTTAAGGTTTATATGGCGATAATGGCGTATTACCTGCTAAGGCTGTATTGGAAAATAGCAAACACAAGAGCTTTTCAGCTAAAGTTCACTATCAACCAACTTTACTGTGGCTCTCTCCTTATTTGGGATTAGATACCAATTATGCCTTGGACTTTTTGGCTTTACTGGGAAGCTTTTTGGCATTTACAGGGTAGCTATTCCATTAAATGTATATTTTGTTAAGTGTATGTTGTCGATGAATATTTTTAGCTTTATTTCACAAAAATTCTGTGCAATTCCACTGTTTGCTGGATTGTGGTCTTTGTATTTTTCCCTGTATCAAGTGGGGCAGGTCTTTGTAAATTCCCAATGGTAAACAACAAAATTTTGTTGGGCTTGTTAAGTTACTTTCATGATTTTTAGGGATAATTTGCTGTTGGAAGCTGGATTTTTGGCGCTCTTAGTGGCGCCTTTATTACCTGGTAAACGACATGGCTCTAAAGGAACTCCAAAAGACTACATTAGCTTATGGTTAGTGAGATGGCTATTGTTTAGGTTTTTGTTATCAAGTGGTTTAGTTAAGTTCCTAAGTGGGTGTCCAAAATATTGGAACATGACAGGTAAATAATTTATATCACTTGTATGAAAAACCAAGTTATTTTTAGAATTAATATGATGTAAAATTCTGTGCTTATGTAAAAGATTTTTATTTGCATTTATTAATAGTGTCTCTCTTGATGTACTGGGTGTGTCCTCAGATGCGTTCCAATCAAATATTATAGTTAAATAGCCTTAAAAATCGAATTTATCTTTCATTAGTATCTCAAATGCATTCTATTTATATAAAAAAAATTATTGCTTTATAATACTAAAAAAATACACTTATGTAGGCCAGTAAATAGACAACAAATTTAAGTACAGTGAGATAAACTGAATTTATAGTTGAAGGAGCTTTGTTGTTTCCCACTAAGTTTATAACACTGCTTAATGGGTAATGTCACTGTTATGTTTATCACAAACTGTCAAGTAATAATTTTAGGTTATGTCGCTTTGAATGCTTTGTTAAAAATGTATGATTTCAATGCATGACTTAATAATGAAATAATTTTCAAAGGAAACTAATGATTTTTAAAATCACCTTCAGTAAGAAACGTTTTGTGTTCCAAATTAAACATTTTAGAATCTTACAAATGTGATAGTTATTTTAATTTGATGTGACACTTCATTGACATTGACAATTATAAAAATATGTGTTACCAACTAAATTGTAATTTTCATGGCTTACTCTATAATAAATTCATTTGTTTACCCGGTACTTTTGGAAATATCAAAGTAACATAAGAAAGTGTTGACAACATTGTTTTAGTTGTAAATGTCATATTACTGAAAGCATCATTTAAATTTTCAAAACTATTCAATTTTTAATATTAGCCATGTCAGGCTGCAATGTATTTGCGGGGACATCCAGTATATAAGAGGTAATTAAATAGAATAGGAACGACATTGAATAGTAAATGTTTATTAAAAGAGTTTACGATATAAATGATTATAGGTCCAAAGCCAAAATATGTAGTAGTGCATCCTGAAATTGAAGGTCAGTGAATATATTTTGGTTTTACTGGTTTTATGATTTCTTTGATGCACACCAGTACCAAATCAGCATTTCTGTTGGCTTTTATACTTTTCATTTGGTTTGTATTATATGGGATTTTTAAATTTTCCATTTTAATGTTTCTGGTCCATCATAGTTTTTTTTTTCCACGTGACCAAACAATGTACGTGAAAATATGTATTACTATTATATGCAATACAGATTGCATATATGTATTATAAGCAACATATAATATTTATCTACTATATTACACCCTACGAAATATTTTTAACTTTATTTATTTTTCATGACTAATTTTTTTAATGTGCTTATTATTCCTTGTGCGTACATATTCATTTTAATTTTAATTTGTTTACTAACAGTGCATTGTTATAGCTTTTACATTAATCGTAAATTTGAAATTTTATTAAGCAAGAAATCATTTATTGCAGCATTAAATTACTTTTTTGAAACAACTGTTTTACCAACTCCTCTCTCGTGGTATGCCCATCATTTGCCCACGTGGTTTTTGAAGATAACAACAATATTTTCCCTCACCTGTGAAATAGTTTTACCATTTCTATTCTTTGTGCCACTAAGAAGTGTTCGCATTACAGGGTTTGTTTTACAAGTAATTAGTTTCAATAGTAATTTTGACATATATGTATCTAATGAGTATTTTTCAGTTGTTTCTACAAACATGCATTTATCTTACCGGAAACTTCAATTTCTTAAATCTCTTGATAACGACATTGCTAATAACTCTTCTCGACGATCAATTTTTCTTTGGGAAATCTCGTAGAAACAACGACAGCAAATTATGGGCCTTATCGAGTGCTCTAATTAATATTGCTCTTCATGGAGCCATTATCTATGTTATTGCAGTTTTTTATAATGCTAAATTTAATGGAATTCAAATTGAAACTTCCGTTGGTAAGCTGACGTTTCCATTTGTTAATGAAATTATAAAATATTTTTAATATATTGCAGGATTTACACGAGACCAATTCAGTAACATAGTTAAAACCGGTTTACTTTACAGTGTTTATATTGGTTTGGCATCTTTAGGATTTACAGTATCTCGAGCCGTGGCAAGCTGTGTTCTCGATTCCAATGCTAATCTGGGGCAAAAAATATTTTCATTGTTATACACAATATTCTTTTCTCTTATAGCCCTTACTATTTTCTTCGCTAGCATAGTGAGTTTCTAAGACTACTAAAATTCAACTTACAATAATAATTTTCTTATTTAAAAAGGTTCCTTTATCTACTTTACACCCAGGAACAAACAGTACAATAACGCCATCTATGAGAACAGTTCATAACCGCCTAAGTAAGTTACATATCGTGAACCGTTATGGGTTATTTGATAAGATTACTGGAGTGAACGGAAGGCCTGAAATTATTATTGAGGGTGCAAATGACATCGAAGGACCTTGGTTAGAATACAACTTCTTGTATAAACCAGGAAATGTTAATAATTCTTTGCCGTTTGTTGGTACGTTACTTAAGACGTTGAAAACGTCGATTATGTTGCTTTCAAAATAATTTCAGCACCTTACTCCCCAAGATTGGACTGGCAAATGTGGTGGAGCTCTCAGACTACTTACATCAACGAACCTTGGCTGTTATCTTTCGTCCATAGACTTCTATCGGGGAATCCAGAAGTGTTAGCACTATTGGATAGAAATCATTGCCCCTTCCGTGAAAACCCACCAAAATACATAAGAGGCGTGCTGTATACATACAAATTTACTCCCTGGAGCCAGAGGTTTGTAATAAGATTAAACTTTTAAATCTACGGAAATGAAAATTTTCATGCATAGATGGCAGTCAACGTGGTGGAAACGCGAAAGAGTTGGTGAATACTTCCCGGCTTTTAGCCAAGATTCCTCCGCACTTCAGGATACGTTACGTGCCAGAAATCTACTTCCGACAATAAGCAAGCAGAAAGTAAATCCTATTTGGAAACAAGTACTCGATACTGTTCGTATGGTGACAAGTCAGTTAGAAGCTACACTGCTCATGTGGTCAGTGTTCACGGCCGGGTGTGCTATCATTACGACAACTACTAAGACCAAATAGATACTCGTCTTCAACAACAACAAAAAATTACATCCTTTAAAGCACTTGTGTTTTGCTTACGTACCCATATCATATAAATTAAAAACTTATGTATCATGTCGTTGACTCAATTCTATAATTTTGTTCGACGAACATCTATGATTTATCCAATTTTTGATATTAATTGCCTGGTAAATTGATTGTTTCTAATATTGCCATCCACATCATCGTGAAAATATTTCTTTTTTATGTATACATTGAAATTTTATATTTATTATACTTTGTAAGTGTTGAAAACGTACCTCTACAAATATTAAAGTAGGTTTTGTTTTTAGATATACCTGTCCAATCAATGTTCATATATTTTATATAGAATTTCTACTGTTATATGTATCTCTTTTCTTGGTGTGACTGAATTTATGTTAATTTGCAAGTAAACGTACCACATTTTCTTAAATAAAAAAAGCTCTGCAAGTTTATTTTAGTATTATTTACATTTATTGTCCCCTAAAAACATTTAGTACTGGTGTTTTTCTATGTTCTACATAAAACCGTAAAAATCAAGGTTGTTAGGTCATTTTCGTATGCTGCAGGCAGATGATGCCAGTTATGCAGCATCAATGGAAGCACGTGCCTGTATCCTTATCTATACAAACTGCAATCGTTGTGCTCAGTGCGATTCACGCATTACTTTTTGTAAGTAATTATTAATACACTGTTGACATTCTTCGAGAGAAAATAACCTAGAAATTTTCAGAATTTTTATGGATGTTTCAGTAGAAGTACGCCGCTATTGCAATAACCGCCGCAAGAACATAATGCCGAATGAAATAAACGCCGCATCTTTATGCGAAGTGCGCACAATCAACGTGAAGTTGGTACAGGAGTCTCCGTTAACCACATTCAGATTGAAATCCGTATGTGATACCCTTATATATACAAGGGTGATACTAAAACGATGTTGTTTTGTGTCAAATCTGAGTTGTAATACAATTATTTTGAGATGGATAGCAAGAATAAAGAAAGAACAAAAATGAGCATTTGGTTTGATTCGAAATATATGCCGCACCTCCGTTAAACGTCGCAAAGATAGATGCTCTAAATGATTAAACGCCGCGGCGCCTATTACAATAAATACGATATATAATCTATTCCTCTTCTACTGTTAGGTGTAGAGAAATTTGTATTTTCTTTCACTTTATTTTCTTGACGATAATTTTCCACTTCTTATCCATCTACCGACAACGTTTCGGCTTCTTTGCATCTTAGTACTGGTTTCTTATCCCGTTTTATTCGACGTCTCTCCATTCTTTTTCTGCCTATACTTCTCGCTTCTCGAACGCATTGCGCATGCGGCTGACGTCCATCTGACGATCAGGACTTGAAGGAACAAAGCTTTCGTCTTTTGAGATGTCTCCACCATTCTGGCTGAGATCTCTCCATATATTTTCGAAGATTTTTGATACCTAACATCTCTCTTATATTATCATTCCTTATTTTGTCGATTATGCTAACATTTACCACTCTTCTTTGGAAGATCACTTCTGCCACTTGTTTTTGTATTTGTTGTCCCTTGTATTCGCCCATACGATAATATCCGACCTCTAATTATAATGCAATATTTGAAGAAGGTGATCAGAACAAGTCCAAACGCGTATTCTAAATATTATATTTGTTATTTTTCAAGCACACAGAAACATATGTACAAATAAATTATAAATATATCTCATATAAAAATAAATAAAATGTTTTAACTTCAATAATAAAAATCAAATCATATAAGACTTTTACTTCTGATGTTTATAACCCTCCAGCATTAACTTTACATTTACAAGATACGATCTTTAACTACATATTAACATTCAATAAAATTCGTTTATCAGTACGAAACACAAGGCCACACTACTCAAGCAAATTCTTGGTCCCGAACGTCATTTGTTCTCATACGATCGTCGATGACATTTCGTTCGTCCAAAGAATTGCTTTTTTAATTATTAATATACATCTGTCCCAGTTAAACAAACTTTCGTGCTTTATATTAATTCATATTTTCAACAGATATTCATTTCTATCCATAACTGATTTCTCAAACGGAACAACGCGAATTATCCGAACTGATTTTGGACTTTAATCAGGATACTGTAAACTTTATGTATTATTGTAGCCAGGAGCGGCTCGTGAGTATTTTTAATGGATGAGCAGCAATAAGCACAAACACTGAACATTTATTATTATTATAAAAAATAAATAAATGGATGTCTCAAATTTTCATTTTCTTTAATTATGTTTCGGTGGGCAGTGCCTACCCTGCCACCCCCGACGAGCCACCACTGATTATGCCGTATCTATTGTTAAGAAGGGAACGTTCGGTTTGCGTTATATGCACACCGCACATTAGAGAGTACGCTGCGGTAATGCAAATTAAAGAGGTATGGCGACCTTTGAACTTGAAAATTATATAGGACCCACAAATGGTAATTTTAGATTAAAATATTTTTGATTTTGGTATCAAGGCTATCACCCTTATTAGAAATTGTATTAATGATTAATTACCATGTACAATTAAATATGGCTACCTTTTCCCAATGTGTATATATGTAAATAGTTAAGAAAATGAACATTCTTGGCTTATGATTGGTTGAAATTTGCGACAGATTTACGCAGGCAAAAAAATTAAACAACTGGTAACGGCTTTTTCTATGTCTGCTGTGATGTGTGGTAATGTTATTTGTCAAATTCAGTCGTTGTATTCGACTTTGGTTCCAGTGCTACCGTCTTCTCTTAATTTGTTGTTTATGTTCTCCGTTTCATTTGTTAAAGATTGCACATATTAGATATATGACAACCATAGTAATGTGCGTCACTAATACCACCCAGATTTTAAATGCCCGCGTAAAAAATATCCGATAGGGTTATATATTATAGTTCGTGATAACCTCACATTTTCTATAAATGATCGGTATCTCTTATTTTAATTAGCTGTTCCTATTGAATTAAATTTGAATTAGCCTCTATTTCCGGATATAACCTTATTGCTCTTGTGTTATACCAAATATATTAATACATATCTGGTCGTTCAAACAATTACTATTGGCGTTCTGTTATTGACCATGTATACACAGTGCGTGCCTAAAGTATGAAACAAACACAGTAAAATCGAAATACATTTTTTTGGGAAAAAACTCTCGAACACTTCGATTTTTTTCTTTGGATGAAAATACACATTTTTTTCAGCCACCATTTGTTTTTGAGTATGATGCGCATGCGACTAATCGTTGTCTTCTTAACAATAATACGGTATACAAATATAATTGGTACAAAACACTCAATATTTTTAGATACATCTAATTACGTAAAGATGTGGAAATTTAAAAAATAATTGCAATTCGTAAATCTTATCATTCTCTCTCTAACAATTTTATATCATTTAAAAAGGTGAAATTGTTGTAGTCACAATCTAAAAAAAAAGTAACTTATTTTGTTTGTTTATGTTGAAACAAGTAAACATTTCTAAGGTTAATATTAATTAATAATAACAGATAGTTTAAAAGAAATTGGGCAAGAAATTTATTTATAGTTCTCGCAATTAAACAACCGACTTTTGACATTCGGCGTTTTATGACATGATTGCCACGCATTGCAAAGCATATCATATGGTTTGACAGATATATAGATAGGTTATGGCTAAAAAAATACGAAAACTATCAACACTAAATAGAACGTCAAAATGACAAATGTCAAGTAAATGCGTTGACAACTTACCTTATCTACTAGATTTGACATTACTATGCATTTGCTGAATGTAAAGTTGTGTTTGGTTATGTTGGTATGATTTTAACATCAAAAGTCGGCTGTTTCGTTGTGAGAACATAAATCACAATTAGCTTCTTATTTGAAAATATTGTGCAAAAGGCCATAAAATATCTATTTATATAAAAGCTCTAACATTCAGACTATATAGGGATATGTATCTAGAAAAATACCATACATATAATATCTATATCTACCTACATATTACGAGTATACGAGTGGAGAACAACTATAAACGAGACTTTTGTTTTAAGCGCTTAATATTGAATCAGTCAGTACGGCACGTGATGTATGAGAAGTATAAGAAGCTTCTCACTTTTGAGGGCTTGAAACCGGCTAAGTCTTCCGGGGAATGAGACAGTTCAGGGACAGTACAAGGAATTCATTCTAGGGCGTGAAGGGGTCGAATACGAAAGCCATGATTGGCGTCCACGAACGAGAAGAACGTAAACGTCATTCGTAATCATCTGGAGGGCAACCGACGTTTAACAGTTTTCCTAAAATGTTCTGAGACTGGAATAAGTTATGGGAGCACTCAATCCATAACCACCAAGGACCTAGGATTCCATAAAGTGAGTGCCCGGTGGGTTCACATCTTTTGATTGCAGAACAGAAGTTGGCACGCTTGCACGTATGTAAGCGTCTCTTCGCGCAGTTTACAGAACATCGGAACGCATTTTTGAATCACATAATTACCTGTGATGAAATTTGGTTACACCACTACACGTCCGAGTCGAAACAAGCTGGTAGGGAGTGGCGAAAGAAGGGCGAAGCAGTTTCCGTGTAAGCCAAGACTCGGCTGTCAGCTGGCAAGGTGTGTGAGACTGTTTTTTAAGGACCGTCGTGACATTTTGTGCATTAATTTATTGCACGATTGGCAATGAGCAAATTCAAACTTGCTTATCGCCGCAAAAGATGCGACTAAACTGAAACGAGATTCTTCTCCCTGACAACGAGAAGCCACATATCGCAGTTGTCACCTATGCAAAATCGAATGAAATGCATCGGACACCACTTGAATACCCTCCATACAGCCCTGATCTATCGCTTTGTGATTCCATTTCTTTGGACCACTGAAAGAAGCTATGGGAGGCTAACGATTCAGCAACAACGATGGAGTGGAAAAGTGTGCGCAATTGGCTGTTGACACAACCGATGCCGACGGAATAAATAAACTACCGATCCGCTGGGAAAAATCTAAAGCAGAAGATTACGTTGGAAAATGGTGTATACTTGTTTTTTTTTATTCTTGCAAATACAAAAAAAAGAAAGTCTCGTTTATATTTGATTCACCCTCATACATAGTGTCCCAAACGATAGCCCCTTGTCAATAGCCTACTTCTTTTCGGATATTTTTTAAAATAAAATACGAAATTAATACGTTTTACAACCTTTCAGCTTCAGAAGAAATAAGATCTCGATGAGAGACCTGTATATACATGTGTATGTATTTGATTCTATATACGTTATTTTCTGGTTTTGTTCATTTTCAATATTTATTTTTAATCTAGAGTGCTGTCACTACGCTAGAAACCTGTCAAAGTCAACCTCTTTATTTTCCGCGCCTATTAGAGCTTTGAATGTTTTTTACCGAATAAAAAATAGAATTTTCAAGTTTTGGTAAAATAAACGATTTGATTCGATTTCGAACGAAGAATTCGAAAAAATATAGCATTTCGATTTAAAAAAAACATCCGCAAATAAAAAAGGTGTGTTTCGAGCCCATGATGGCTATACCTTAGGACTTATCGTATATTACATATAAAAATCTTATGGTAATACATAAAAATCTGAAGAAACACTTCAATTCACATAATATATTAATTTGATATTTTATTAACACAGAATATATTTGTTATGTACTTTATAAATGTTTTATATCACTAATATTCATGTAAATAATGCAATATATTATGCACTAAGCAATCGTTAATGCTTGTGAGGATTTCTTCATGTAAATAATAAATATAACAAATGTTAAAGGTTGCAAAGTATTTCAAAGTTTTAACACTACAATATTATTTCACCATACTATGGTGGACGATAACTACCTAAATTATATTTTCTCACAACATATAAAACCGGGTAAAGGGGATGTAATTGAAGAGCTTAGTGAATGAACATGTTAAGTGACCAATTAGTGAATTTGAAAAAATCAACTATAAAGTTATTAGAATGCTCTTTTTTGTCCGTTCACTCAATCACTGTCTTTCAGGCACTGTTAGGAAGAAATAACTCTAAAAAATTGAGGTTTTATTGACGTAGCCATAGCTTATCCGATGCGAGATGACATCCAATGTTTGTCACACATGAGCTGCTTTCGTTTATACCAATGATTAGTAATCACGTAAACAGGATTATAAAAGAACGCGTTTGATTAACGTGATTATGTTTGCCCCCACAACTGAAATTTTGATCGTGATTGCCAACAAAGTAATCATATAAATTTTGTGATTTGACTGATCATAAACAAACATTTACGTGCACTTAACCTATAAGAACTTCAGGAAGTTGAACCCTTGTTGAACTCATACTGTCACTACTGGAAGAAATAGTGTTTGTAAAGATACAGATAAACAAAATACACGTAACTAGTATTATTTTTTTCATAACGAATTAAAATTATCTTAACGTAATGCAGGTTATCTACGCGATTAGTATAGGAATGCATAAATGACCGTTCGTTCCTAATAAACATGATTGCTAATCACAACTGGTAGTCTTAATTTGTGTTTATATGATCATGATTACTGTGATTAACATGAACGAAAGCAGCTATGACATCTTCCACGTATACATCAAAAAACTTATGCTTATTTTTAAATAAACATATTACGTTCATGTCCGATATCTATATCTATGTGATTACTTTATAGTTCATTTTTTTATTTGGAAGACTGAATTCACTTCAATCGTGTGACGTGGCCCAATTAAATTTGATATTTTTGAGCCCGCATCAAAACAAACAAAAACACAATAAAATGCCGCCGCCATATTTGCTTAACAGCTGTCAAAACATCCTCCAAAACGACGTTGTTAATCATATTTATACATAACCTCATTTACACATTCGCCAATTAACTACGTTCAAAGCATGCCAGCAAAGTGAATAAAACAGAAATTTGCCATTGTAATAGGGAATCAGTGCCTCAGTCCTCCGAATAAATAAACCGTGATTACTGATGTACAGGCAGCTCCAACCATAATGTCGTGCGTCTGAGTGAAACCGACCGCTTCACGTTCTATAAGTAATGTCATAGTTGAACGCGAAACGGTCGGTTACACTCCTGGCAGTCGCGCGACATTATGGTTGGAGCTGATTGTACATCAGTAAACACACTTCGTTTATTTATTCGGAGGACAGAGGTAGTGATCCTCTATTACAACGACAAATTTCTGTTTTATTCACTTTGAAATACGATGGAAACTTATGCTCAACATGGTGAAGTTTGTATTTTGGTCCGAACAAGAGTTTATTCGGATAATGAACAGATTTTTACTCTTCAAAGATTCGATATTATAAGGTCAACATATTTCTTGTAAAAAAAGATGTCAGATGCCCTTGATGCTCTTCCACTAATGAAATAGCCGTATGTATAAAAACTTCTGCTACTTGGCGGAACCAATGAGACCATAACATGTTCCTTCAATAGGAAAACTCCATTTTCTCAAAGATGTCAGTTCACTTGTTCATCCAATAAGCTCTTCAATCGTCAACCAATAAATAAGACAGGTAAAAGAGAGAGAGAGAGATAGTGGGGTACACGTTAAATATTTAAATTTAATAGAGTATGTTTCAGTACCCACCCCAAAGTATTGGGTTTATTTCTAAACTCTCAGACAAAGTTTTTTGCTTTTTCCTAATACATGTAAAATTTCAAAAATAGAATCAAGCTTGTGATTAAATTCTAGACAATGATTAGTGAAAGTATTCTTTTTCCCATAGCTTCTCTCATGTTCTTTCATCCCTACGTTAAATGTCCTTCCCAATTGTCCTATGTATACTTCTTCGCAATCCTCACAAGTCAACTTATAAATATTTCTTTATGTATGTATTTAAGTGAAATAAAACAAAGTACAAAATTAGAATTCTCTCGATTAATATTTTCTTTATTACCCTGATTTTAAAGGACTTGGGAATATAGAGAAAAATAATTATTCATAAGCATTTGGTATGAATATACAGGGTCTTCAGATAAAACTCACACCCACGTGACCAGTGTAATGTTGGTGGAATTTGTCAAATTTGGTTTGAAAGTAATTAGCACCATATCCCACTAAAAATATTTACATACAAATTACAAATGGCGTAATAGTGATATTGGAAAATTAGTTTTAGTAAAAAAAAAAAACAATTATTTAAATAATTTTTGTAAATATGTCAAAAAATCAGTTCAAATTAGCTGTAAAATATAATAATTTTACCCTATCACCAAATTTTAATATAAAACTGATTGGATACTTAGAAGAGTTTGGGTTCTGGGGTAGGTTCGAGTTCTACTTGAAGACCCTCTACACAGTTATTCAAAATCAATTCAGTAATCCATCACTAATATAAAATAAATGAAAACATTAAGCCGTGAAAAACTGAATGTGTCATGTGGCTAACCATTTTATGGAACTGATAAATATCTTTTCACTTTTCAACTCACACTTTTGTTCATCTTACCCTACTATATTGCACAACCTAATTTTCTTCAACTGTCCTCTTAAACAATAATATTTTTGGGGAAGTGATTCTTATAATAGTAGCTACTTTGGACGTACCACTTAAAAATCAGCTGAATAATTCCTTTCCCGTTTCCTTAAGAGTCTGTGATGTCAATCTTTCAATTTCACTAAGCAGCAATTGGGTGTCGGTGTCCACTTCCGAGAACGGTGGGCTACCATGGAAGGATGTTGGGACATTGTCCCATTCTAGAGAATTAGCTGAGGACACCCTTGACCAATCCGAATCTGTATTTGGCTGGTGATTTCTTGCACTGGATTCTGTGTCTGCATGTCCAGGTATTTGTTCTGGTAGTGCAGTCCTATAGGAAAAAGTACATCGCAAATGTTTTAAAAAATTAAAATTAAATATGTTTACCAAGAACCTTCTGACGGATCATGTGCTAGCGATACAGGAAGAGTCTCGTGCTCCCATTCCAAGTCTAGTGAACTAGCGGGCGTCGACATTGCAGTACGTACCAATAATGCTTTTGCATCCAAACATTGTAGTGGTATATCTTTGCTATTGTACGAACTGGAAATAAACAGTAACAATAACATCAAAAAATTAATGATATAGACTTACATACCTTGTAGCTGATAGCTGTTGATTTTCTTGTAGTCGATTGTAGTGAGGGTTCAAAATATCGTCAACAAATTCTAACACAGGTTTCTTAAAATAGGAGAATTAAGATTCTACTATTAGTTTTATGTCACGTGTTACCTTTTTCCTTGCTTTCCTTTTAGAGAAGAGCCTTACAAAAAAGTTCCTAATGCCAAGAAATTGCAGTGCAAAAATTCATCATAATATCATTATTGCAAAAATAAAATCAAAATTGTTTTTACCTTTTGTTTTCCTCATGTCCAAATACGTTCTTTAATAATATAAATAATTGTTACATGAAAGTAAAGTACATGGTGTAAACATACCTCCTCGACCAAAAAAGTGAAATCGTGCGAGCTATCCTGCTGTGACAAATATAGGTTTTCAGTGCGGGACAAGCATCGTCCCATGCAAGTGCCCATAACTTAGGCAGTCCGCTAGGGACTGCGCCGCTCACTACTCCCATTAGTACCCCAAAATTTAATCTTCTCCGTTTTGACAAAAAGATGTATAACCAGCTATCATCAGATATTTAAGTTATTTAAATATTTTGATAACTGCAAGTAATTAATTAAATAACAAAAGCCATGGTAATTCTAAAATTTATATTCTAATACCTCGCTTTTAAAAGGAATTGATTAATATTTTATTAAGGACCCGATGTTTTCGCTCAAAACATAAATTGAATTTTGACATTTGTCACTGTCACTCATCCCATTTACCACCTTCCGGTACATTTATTTGCATGAACATGAATACAATTTTGCGATAACGAACAAGTTACTTTTGTTTTTATAAAGTAAGGCGCTCAATGTTTAAGAAACTATTACGTATTTTTTTCATCAATTAATTGATATAAAGGTTGAAATTATCATAAAATCGTGTATACAGTGACACACACAAAAATTAGACATAAATTTAGCTCGTCAGGCACACATTTTACTTTGGAAAAAATAGTAACATGTTTTTAATAATACGTAATTATTAAAAACTATTTTCCATTGCCTTCATTACTATTATTGGGTACTATAAATTACTACGTATATCCAGAGAGTTGTTTGAACACCAAAGGATTTAAAAACCCCAAAATCTTTTTTACTTTGTATGTGCAAGCTCAAGCTGTTTTTTTTTTCTTGGCTGTTGGCGTATGAACATGAATCAGTATGAAGTATGATGGGACATATGCAAACGGTATACCACAGGCCTCAGGTGGTATACTAAGGGTATACCCTACTTATAATTACTTTTTGTTTCCTAATAATCAGCAATTGCTACCCTTATTATACACATGATTTTGACTATTATTCATTATCTATACATACATATGTACATATACTACCTTTACTCATTAATTCTTGCACTTTTGTTATTAATAACGAATATAAAGTGCTCACAAGACTTGTCAATAACATAACATACATAAACAAGGGTGTAAGTCTTAGATCATATATATGATATAATCTAAGGTATGTGGTATAAGTACATAATATTTATTTATATTGCTATTATATTTACAGAAACTTGAGATATAAATCTTCAGATATTTACGGTACTCAAGAACTATTCAAATATTTATTCGCGCTTGAAATTTGAGGTGTGACAAGAGCTGCTTTCGTTTATACCAATGATTAGTAATCACGTAAACAGGATTATAAAAGAGCGCGTTCGATTAACGTGATTATTTTTACCCCCACTACTGAAATTTTGATCGTGATTGCAATCAAAGTAATCATATAAATTTTGTGATTGACTGATCGTAAATACACATTTACGTGCACTTAGCCTATAAGAACTTCACGAAAAATAGTGTTTGTAAAGATACATATAAACAAAATACACGTAGCTAGTATATATTTTTTTCATAACGAATTAAAATTATGTTAACGTAACCAAACCTATAATGGACTAATGCAGGTTATGTACGGGATTAGTATAGGAACGCATAAATGCATAAATGACCGTTCGATCCTAATAAACATGATTGCTAATCACAGTTGGTAGTCTTGATTCGTGTTTATATGATCATGATTACTGTGATTAACATGAACGAAAGCAGCTAAGATAACGCTACGCCAAGAATATCCCTTCTTGTATATATTCTGGTATATATATCTCTTATCTATGTTCTTGTCAGACAGATATTTGTATGAAGTCACCATATTATCTATTTATTACAGGCTGGATGACAATCACATGATTAGTAGTTTATCCTAAATTAATTTTAAATTTCGCATTTCATTTTAAACATCCCGCAGTAAAACCCTTCAAAACATTCGCCGAAAATTACCAAATTGATTCGCACCTGATTCGCACAAAGAACAAAAGAAGTTGACGGATGGTCGTGATAAAAACAAAATTCCCTGCTATGCATATGGTATCAAAATAAAGAACCACCGTTTAGATCTAAAGTCAGAACAAAATTATCAGTTTTTCTTCTTCCATCGTAAATTTGGGATGTTTCAAACTTTCTAATATGTTTATATTTGTATTAATTCTATTCGCAATACAACATTCAACATGGTCATTATCGCGTAATCCGATATTAATTGTTGTGTCTTACGATGCCTTTAGGTATGATTACCTAGATCCGAATCTCACGCCGAATATGTTAAACTTAAGGGAAGAAGGCACATTTTCGGAATATATTTACAATGTCTTTCCCACGAAGACATTTCCCAATCATTTTACTATTGCCACTGGGATGTATACGGAAGTACATGGTGTTGTGGGAAACTCGTTCTATGATCCCGATTTGAAGAAAATAATTTATATGGGAGAAGAAATGTTTTCACAAAACCAAGAAATCATACCAATATGGGTATGCATACAGACATTAATTATGTAGTGTCTATAGAATGAAATATTTTAGACATTAAATGAATTATCAGGGGAAGATCGTTATTCGGGAGTCATGATGTGGCCTGGTAGTCCATTTCCTTATAAAAATAGGAGACCTACTTATGTGCAAGACTGGTCACATGATTATGATTTATTTAAAAGGGTTGATAAGGTATAGTGATACTTAGTATTGTGTGATTTATTTTAAAACAGGTAGTTTTTAGGTAATAGAATGGTTAACAGATATAAGCAAACCTGCTAATTTTGTAATGCTATATGTTGAAGAACCTGATTATCATGCACATATATATGGGCCTGATTCGGAAGTGGTTCATGATTACATAAAAGGACTGGATAAACTTTCGCAATATCTTGATGCAAGTATAAAATATTTCCATTTGATTTTTGGCTAGCTTTTCGTAATTTTAGGACCAATTATATAGGCATAAGTTAAAGGATTTGGCAACTGTAGTGCACCTAAGTGATCACGGTATGTCAGGGGTTAAAGTAAAGGATATTATAAATATTACACAGTTTTTGCAAACAAATACTTATATGATTGCCGAGACGTCGCCTTGCTTACACGTGATCCCAAACGAAGGTAAATTAATGTATGCGGAATGTGTAAAATATAGTGCAAAGCATTAATATCTAGTTTTATGGTAACTTTTCTAAAAAGAAACATTGATAGTTTTGGAGCATTCATTTCATTTGATATTGATGTGTTACACTATATGTATTCTTATATACAGTAGTGTCTGGTAATAACGAACTTGAAGGGACTGACAAAAAAAATCGGTTCAACCGAGGTCGTTTCAAGTGAAAGCTCACAAAGAAAAATACAAACATATGTATTACTACTTGATCTAACTCTTTGATTTTATTTTTCTCATTTACAAAATATCGATCTGTGAAACAAGTACAAATAAACATAAAACAAAACACAAAATCAGTGTATCTAGATAGCAGATGAATTTTAAAAGATTTTATCCAGAATTTTATGTATTCATGTAGTTTAGTTTGTTTGTTCATGTCAATTTTATGAATATATAATTGTACTTCAGTTAGTTTGTTAAGAATATCCTGGGGTGTGTTCCGCGACCGCAGAAAATATTGAACGGCTTGAATCTACCTAATTGCATCTGATGTAGTTACAACTGGTATTATTACTTCGTTTTCTTCATCTGTCTCACTATCAATATTTTTGTTACCTACACAAGCAATAATAGCATCATCACTTAAAAATTCCACCATCCTAAGATTATCATCAACGTGGACGTATTATATAATATATATTATATAAGTCATAGTCAGGTTGAGCAAATGTATTGTCTTTCAAGTCATTCGGTTAATGGTAGATCATCATTTCAATCATCTTCCTTTCCTCTCATGATAAACCCACCGTGACGAAAACAATTAACGATTGTTTGTCTTGCTACCTTTTGCCATGCTGCATGAATTAAGTTTATAACGTCTAAGAGATTAATACTAAATCTTTCGTTGTCAGTATCAATAGAATTTACCATTTTCGCAAGGAGAAGTCGTCGGTAGTTGCTTTTTAAACTGTGTACAACACCGTGGTCCATGGGCTGTAATTTCGAACTTGTATTGGATGGCATAAAGACTAATTTAATGCAGTCTAAATGTTTAATATCGGTGCGCTGGACAATTATCAATTAGTAATAATTTTTTTGTTTTCCTAACATGCAATTCGTCAATCCATTCTCGCAATTTATTGGTAAAAAGTCATCCAAACTTTGCTATTGGATTTGTAATTTACAGGTGGTTGTTTAACATTTTTAAAACACCTTGGGTGTTTTACCTTTCCTATTAATAACAATTTCCTCTTTTCTGTTCACAATCGATTTGCCGCTACTAACACCGTAATCCTTTCTTTAGATATCTTTCCGCCAGCACATGTCTCTCCTTTGAATCGTAATAAACCTGGTTCATCGGCGTTAAATATATTTTCATCTTTAAAGTTTTCTTTAATAAACGGCCAACTGTTTTGCAGCCAATTGTTTACAATATTAATTTTAACTGCGGCTGCTTCACCAACAATTTTTCCACTGGTAATGTTATGTCGTTTTTTAAACCTTTCGATTCAGCTTCTGCTAAATTTTTACTCACTGTTCGTTCTTTGTTGGCTAAATCATTTTAATAAACTTTGGTCAACTTAATGCTTAAATTTAAATATAAAATACAAATAATCGGATACGGTGGCTTAAAATAGTAAAAATAAAAAATACCCTTACCACCTCGATGAGTGAAGAACTCCTGGATACGTATTTCGGCAACTAAGTTGCAATCCTCAGCAGAATCTGTGTGGTGCAAATCTCTCAGAGTGCGGCGTCTAACATTCTCTTCCTTCGTAGATTCTGCTGAGGAGGGCAACTTAGTTGCCGAAATACGTACCCAGGAGTTCTTCACTCATCGAGGTGGTAAGGGTATTTTTTATTTTTATTAAATTTAAATGTTCAAAGTTTATATTTTTTCATTTTTCTTCCAAATTGTGGCAATCGTTGATTTACTAAGTTTCATTTCACGGCATATGTCACTCTGTTTTGCACCTTTTTGTAAACGTTTTATAATATCGTATTTAGTTTTTAATGTAAGCGATTTTCGTTTGTTATCCAAAGCACCGTTAGCGGTACTCATTTTTATAACTCACAGCGCAAGTAAACGTACGGCACGGTTAGAGACTCGACTGCTATTTGTCCATTCGGTGAAGTCCGTTTTATTTTCGGGGAAGTCCCCTATTTTCCAAGTCGGTTCGTTATAAGCGCGAGTTCGTTATAAGTGAACATTACTGTACTAACTATATTTTTAGGTTTTGAAAATAGCATATACGATAGCTTAAAAAAGGCATCTGACACATTAAAAACTTTCGACGTCTATAAGAAGAATGATATTCCCGACCGTTGGCATTTTAAGCACAACAAGCGAACACCGCCAATTTTTCTCATGGCCAAAGACGGTTACGCCTTCCAAGATGTACTAATAGCGGCTGAACGTTATAAAGACGAGAATCATCTTAACAGTGAGATTTTCACTTATTGTTTTTAAGATACACTGTATATGTATATATTTGTTTATAGTAACACCCGAAACAATATTTGGAGTACACGGATTTGATCCAGAGTTGCAAAAGATGCATCCGTTTTTCATGGTGCGAGGTCCAAATATCAGGAAGAACCACTTGACTAAGCCATTTAATTTTGTCGATTTATACAATTTTTTTACGGAGGTTTTAGAAGTCAAAACGATACCTAATAATGGGACGATACCGATTTACAAGGATATATTGATTCCGCGTGCTGGTAATAGTATCTCGTCGGTGATTCTCATCGCGGGTATGTGTTATTATTATTTTACTATTTGCTTAGATTCACTTGAATGTTGCTTAAAGTGAATGTGAATTGTTAAGAATTAACATTAACATTCAACAGTGCTGTTCGAGGCTCCCGAACGATAGTTACGTTGATGTCATCCCTCCACTCCTTCTATTTCATTTTTTCTCTATTGTATTCGTTTCTTTTATATCTCCTTTCGGTAAACAGGCATTTTAAGAATCTGAGTAGCACGCATGCGTCGGATTACTCATAAGGCACACCCTATTCGACAGGGCAAATCAAAAGATAAACAGACCAAAAGACAGGCTTTAGAATTAAAATAGATATACTCTGTTTTATTTGTGTCTGATACTAATAAAAGCTACTAATCTATGAGAGCATGTGACAACTTTATAAGACGCGCGGGTGATAACTGGATTTTGTGCTACAACAAATTACTACCTCACTCCTCCTATTTTTAAAATAGATTGTACCGTGCGAGCAACAAATCCCGTCAATTTAGTAATTTTTTGTTTTAAGGTTGATTTTGTTAGTTTGCAGTATGCCAACCCATACTGCAAATAATGCCATTAGCGTACATATTCAGGTTAGTAACACAAGCAGCGTGACCAACTGATATATTTTAAGTCGGCGAAATTTTCAGTCACGTGGTTCTCGGGATTTGTTACTCCTTCTATACCGAGAGAGCAAAAATGATTGTCATGTCTGAAGTTGCAGTAAATGAATAAGAAAAAGACAAACAAAAAGTAAGACAATGTTGCTGCAAACTTCACACATGACAATCATTTTTGCTCTCTCCGTGTTAGCTATTGCATTACAAGTGTTTTTATGTTGTAAATTAGTAAGGAAACGCTCCATACTTTAATTATAGGTAGTTAATATTACTAATTCTTGCAACTAACGTTCCTGGCGAAATAATTATATTACATATTTTACTTTTATATATGTACACACACATACAAAAAAAAATTAATAAAGATATTCTGTTTATTTCTTGATTTGCGCGTGTAGAATGGGGCGTCACAACACACGGATTCGTAAAAAGTATGATTACCCATATTCAGCAAACAATTATTGCCTAGCTTGTCATATTAATTTTAGTTATACCTAGTTAATGTTGCCTGCATTTGAAAATGTTTGCTTACCACATATTTCATGTACGCTTTTTGAAATGTTTGAACGTAAATAGTTATGGAAATATGATTAAAAGGGGAAAAAACGCGTTATATCGGGAGTTGGAACAAAACTATTAACAGCTTAGTTTCAACCTCCAATTTTCGTATAGTGTCTGGCTGCTTGTGTGCGACAAGCAAACTTGTGAAAGTTGGATCGGATTTGTCATTGTTTATTTCACACTCAGAGCCGTTTACTGTTTTGATCGTTCGTTTGCTGTACCGTTTTATGGCCTGGTTGGAACAAAGCTGTTAATTTCGGGTTTCGATTTATTTATTCAAAAGGTTCCAAAAAGAGGAAACATTGTTTTTTGCTACAATAAACATTAAAAACTTTCGTTTACATTGAGAGATATCTATTGAGACCAGGAATTAGGGGAATTCATGCGATCTTTGAAAGATTTACTACATTCTATAATAGAAATTATTGACAGTTTTAGTGTCCTCAAGAAGAAGAATACCTGCTTTTAAAAAAAATGAACACCTGACACATTATCCACAATTACTTGCCACACCTATCACATCATAATATATTAACTCAAATCACATTAGCGTTAGTTACGTCACTAACAATACACCGTTGCTACTATATATCTATACTTTAAGAAAATAGCGTTGGGCAAGATAGGCTTATATTTTGGACGTTCGCTATTGGCTAATATTTAAGGCAAAATTACACATGACGAAAAAAGTTGTCTACGCATACGAAATTTATGTTGGATAAAATAAAATATTACTAATCGCTACGTTTTTGTAATGTCAGTTGTCAAATAAACACGATATAGTAGTAATTTGTACATCGTTCTACAATTGTCATAATTGTAGCTATTTTAAAAAAGAACTAAAGGTTATAACAGAACTGACATTTTGGTTTCAAATTACCCGCCATTATTTAAATTTTGGCAGTGTTGTACAGACGCCGATTGCAGCGCTATCTATTATATTCTTAAAGTGAATGGACTTAGTAGTACCCGTAGTACTTTGTAGCAAGTTAACTAAAGACTTACAGAATAACAAATCAAAGCGACAAGAATTTATGCTTTTCTAACGAATTACTTTTTTACATTTTTGCATCACTTTCTAACTAGTAGGTATATACCATCATTTAATAATTGTTTTTTTATCGAATTAAATAGTTTTGATATCACTATAACAATCCGCAAACGCTTTCTAACACTTCGCAATACACATGCGTGTGACTAATCCTGCACTTACAGTTATTAATATATATATATTTCTAATTCTGTATTAAAATTGCAGGAATTTTACCTTATTTTGGATTCTTCCTTACTATTCTCTTACTATAATAAAATTTTCTCCTTAATATTAGATGGTAAAGTTAATTATTAATCAGCTGTAGCCTTTACTTATAATATAATTCTATAAGTATACTGTCAACCGAAAGTATGGGTATATGAAAAAAACCAATGTTTTGTGAGTAGGTACTATTTATTGTTTAATGAAAGAAATTTAAGGGGTTTAATATGAATGTTTTAAAAGTTAATATTGTAACAGCAGTAAAAAGATATTAATATTTTATAAGTAGTATATTGCTAATATTTTATGGATAAAGTCCAAGGTATTTAATATTTTTATTCATTGGTTTTATTGTTGCCATACTTTTGTTTTGCAAATAACTTTTAATAGAGTTACTGCGAAATAGCAAATTTCGACTAACTTTATGCGTCTTATCATTAATACTTTGCTTTCTTTATACTTAAGCTTTTACTTATATAGATATGTAATGAATATCTTTATAATCCTTTTTACCGCGGTTGTACGACACAAATCGGTCTTAATAACACCAAGTTGTCTTAATACTTCATCAACTTTATTTGCCACCGAAATTAATTTTATAGTACTTTCTTATTACGTTTTTATTGTTTATTTGTACATGGATATATTATTACCTCAATAATTGATAATAAAGCTAACAAAATATGAAAGGTATAATTTGGTATTATTAATACAATAGCTCTCGATCAGCTGTTTAACACCCATTTGACCTTAAAAATACTCCGTCGATAAAGGAGAATTCATTACGGACGCGTTCCGAAATAAGCGTTCTATGCGATGGGTGCATAAAACGCATAAAAACCTCTGAGCGGTCCAATTTACTTGCTGTGTATTTAATTAGGAACGTTTGCGAAATTTTGCTATTGCTATTGATATAACCTAACTTAACTTATTTGACTTGAATTAATGGAATATAATGGCAGAGGGATGAAAGGAGCTATGAACTATGAGAAAAATTTCGCTGTTTTATACGGCGGGATCCCTACTCATCTTGTAATTTAAAACGATTCTTAAAAAAATTACCAAATATAGTGCTAAAATATGTACTTTGTTTAACATTTGGCTTCAGATCTTTGTGTTGTGCATAGAGTGCTTTACCCTTTTTTCCTATGCGTTGCATGTACCATTCTAGCTTCAAACAAAAAATTGATTAAATTGATTTAGCGCCAAAACTTTTATGGGCCAACGGATGTGGTTGAATGGGAATGGTTTATCGTTGCACACAACGCATTATGTATGATTCGGAACGCGGCCTAAAACTAAAATTGAACATAATAAAACAAAATTCAAACGCGCAAGAAATTATGAAGTTAGCATCAGAATTAAAATTACTGTTTGAACCTAGAGCCACGAGATATCAAGTCCAGAATTTCGGCTGTTTTTAAAAATGTAACATCTCAATTTACCAAAATTGTGCACTTAATACCCTTTTGGACTCGAGTGTATTAAGATATTATTTGAAGCTAACATTTGCCATGCTTAATAATATCTTATTCATTATGCCAAATTCCAGTCGTAAACCATAAAAGATCACAAAATTACACGGTCGTACTCGGTTATGTTAACTAAAAACCTTTGATATTGTGCAATATGGACAAACACGGACGATTCTAGAATATCCCATTCAATACTGTTGAAATTCGCAAATTTGGCGCTAGTTTAAGCCATTACTAGCGCCCTCTGTGTGTACAGGATATACTACCCTTTTATGGGCACTCGGATAATTTGCCATTCTACTCATGGCACAAAATTTATGCGGTATAAAGTATTTTTAAGGTTGAATGATGTGTCGCAGGTCTAAAAACGAGTCTATGACCAGTCCCACCGCAAGCCACGCGAACACCAGCGCGCAAAACTGATTTCTCCGCTGCCCTTTATTTTCTAAGCATTTTTGTCAATTTCTAAGCTAATTATTTTAACGACATAGGTAGATAAATAGATATAGTTTGACAGAGCGCTTTTGCTGGTATCATACCAATAAAATATTTTAATGTTGTTATTAGCCGCCCCTCTGAGTGTGCCGCCCCCCAGACTGCCGCCCGTGTTCAACACACACTTTGCGCGGCCTGCGTGCAACTGGTGTTAAGATTAATTTTTAATTGGTATTTGATTAAGATTAATATTATCATTTTTAGTTGCTAATATATCCACCGAAATATTCTTGGTAAATTGTTAATATTCATCTACACGAACGTGAAAATCACGACGATAGACATGCGACGCTTTGCACGCTGTTTTTTTGTAGAGCTGTGCATTTCAACCGGACAACCGGTTATACACACAAAATGGTTACCAGTAGTATAGCTCTCGCAATTAAACAACCGACTTTTGACAATTCGCCTTTTCACGACATGGTTGCCACACATTACAAAGCATATCATATGGTTTGACAGATATACAGATAGGTTATGGATGAAGATATACGAAAACTATCAATACTAAATAGAACGTCAAGATGACACATGTCAAGTAAATCCGTTGACAATTTACCTATCTATGCAACTGGCAACGCTATAATTCAAGAAATCCTAGGCGGACGAAATGTCAGTACATTTGACATTACTATGCATTTGTTGAATGTGAAGTTGTGATTGGTTGTGTGGGTATGATTTTAACCACACATGTTTACCTTTTATTGTATTTAGTAGACTCAGTTTTGTATTTGTCATTGGAAACAACGATAGATGGACATGCTAGCGTACAAAGCATCGCGTTTCTGTCGCCGCATTTTTACGCTCCGGTTAATGAGGACCTATATGAAATACTGTATAAATACTAAACTCTATTAATACATTCTAAAATTCACTAATAATACTTCTAAATATCTCACGAATCTTGACTAATGTATAATAATATTTGCTGTAGAAATGTCTGTATTATCGTCTATGTATGCATTCCATAGTTTAGTGACTGAATGTGCATACATTCGAATGGCCTTTCTATTTTGTTTTGCTTCGGCTTGCATACAAGCATTTTTCTCTACAGGAGATTAGCAGGGATTTATTTCTCTTTCTAGCTGGAGGCGTTCTCTTGGCGCTTTTATTGATATGTTGCGCAGCAGTAATAACTATACTGCTCATAAAAAGGCAACAGAGCATGCGAACGACGGCTGCCTTAAACAAGAGATTCCCGCAAACTTTTCAGCAATCTATCGAGGCACAACACCTGCTAGAAACAGAAGAAGCATAATGACGAAAATTCTTGTGATATTACCCGCGGCGACTACACAAATTAACACGTTCTGAATAATGTTTAAGAATATCTGATAAAATTATCTCAAACACTCAATTAGTGATATGCTACTTAAGGCAAAATACATTAATAGTTTTTATAAGAAAGTATCGTCGTAAGAAAATATGAGCTTTGCGTACCTTTTGTATTAGGTATTTGTACTATGGGTACTCTCCGAATCGCATGGTTTTTGTAAGGAAGTTTAGAGTTACTCTCAAAAAGGAGCAACTCTGCAGCAATGCCTCTGCATTTGCAAAATCTCTTTACAAACTATTTTAAAACATTAAAAAAAAAACACTTGTAGAAATAATATTTGCTTACAGTTAGATTTACGAACTTAAATCATTTTAATGGTTGTGAAATTAGATTCTAATATATAGTTTATATTATTGGGATTATTATTAATTGCTATTGTTTTTTTTGAATTTACAATTATATGACTTGGAATAGTGAAAAATGATCAGCGACCGAAAAACCGGATTTTATATTTATATAATTTCTTAGTAGGTGCTGGCCCCAAAATCTTAACCTACAAAGCCCATTATGTAATTTGTTACAAGAATTTTTTTAGGTTACTTTATTATTTTCGCTTTATTTAAAAAATTATGGTTGATGATGGTTATTCCAAAGCGAAACATTGTACAAAAACAACTGACGACACCATTGAATTAAAAATCAACTTTTTGTTTTTATGTTCGTTACAAACAGTGGCTCTGTTTTTATTTTTTCATTTAATCTCTTACCGTTTTCGAGGTTGTTCACCTGTAAAATTTATTTTCAGTCGCTAGCTTCTAAGTCACATAGATTTTAAAATTTTCAGCACAATTGCTGTACTTTTTAAGCCTAATTATAATAGCAATTATATGAGATTTTTATATAGCGATGAGGTTTTATGTGTTTATGATATTCGACAGTTATACTTTTGTGACTACGTTAATATTTGAAAGGAGCTTGTGATATCCACTCTAAAAACTGTTTGTAAAGAGTTTCTTTATCGTTTATATGTATGTGATTTTATTTTAATTTATTTGCAAACTAATGAATGATTAGAATTTAAGCTTGTATAGTCCCAGTCGTACAGTAGCAATCAGTAGCAAAAGTTTAGGCAAAACTATTTAATTAATAGATTTATACATATTGTAATATATATAATGTACTTAATGTAATTGAAATTTATTGCTTTTTGCAACTTTAGTAGTAGGCCAATTTATGACGATTAGTGCAATGATTTTATATATTCTATAATATGCAAGGCAGCTAAGTTTGAATTTATTTTTCCTAAATCATGTTTTACGATTGCAAATTATTATTTAGTGTTAATAAACAAATGTCTTTATTTATAGTTTTGCGCATTACTGAAATGCGTATCTTCTGGTGTTACAAGAAGGAGACATATACTGGGTGTCTGGTTAAGGCCGGCCCCTGCCATATTTCGGCTACCGTTCATCTTACAACCTTGCGACAAAAATCTTGATAATAACGGTGACAGAGAATTTCAACAAAAATATTTTTAACTTACTAAAATAGCCGCCAGAGGGCGTATATCTTTAGGTGAATTAACAATTCGGTATTTTTGTGTTAAGTTCAAAATAAATTAGCAGTTAGGTAGTAAAAAAGACGATTTTACACATTTAACACTTAACGTAACTTCCCCACGAGGGGTAGGGTCTGAGTAGAAAACCAGTAATAGCTTTGGTTTTTAATTTCTCTGGGCTCGTTAGAAAGAGACTTTTACAAGGAATTGAACCACATGTAGTCAGGAATTGTGTAGTTGCCCATAAGAATGACAGAGGGCGCTATTTCTAATTTATGCAAATATTTTCTTTAAAATTTCAAATGGAATTAAGAGCATAACATTGAAACACAAACAACCAAATGGTGTAAACCAGAAACTGCGAAGTTATAGGTCATTAGAAGAGTTTCGACAATAGTAAAGGCATTAAACGTAGATTCCCGGGAGTAATTCTGTTATTTTGGTTTTTAGGTACTGACTGAGCAATTTAAGTTGGCATTTCTTTAAATTTCCATCGTGCAGTTCCATAAATTCATTTCATTATTGATTGACAGTATCAACGCATTCACGTTTTTTTAAAATTCGTTGCACACATTGATTTCCTTTTTAAGGGATATTTAATGTGTTCAAATTTCCTAGTAAAACATTTTTTTTTAATTTCATTAAATGAGTAAGTATAAACGCCCCCTGGTGGTCATTTTGGAAAGTTAAAAATATTTTTGGTGAAATCCTCTGTAGCACCTTTATTATTAAGATTTTTGTTGCAAGGTTGTAAGACGAAACGTTGCCGAGATATGGCCGGTGGCGGATCTTAACCAGACTACCTGTATATTCAAGTTCAGTAAGGGAGTAAGTAGCTGATATATTGTAATCGACTTGTTGCTTGATATAGCAAGATTAAAATCGGAAAATACCAGTGCGAAAACCACTTTCCGCTTTAGAAAGAAAGGCAGTGACGAAATGGAGAGATAACTATATAATTTGCCGGTAAAGACCTTACTGCAAATGTTGACAAGTCCATCGACCGTCATTTGTGGGTTAATCGTCTTGGGTTCTCTCTTATTGTCAGAAATCAGACGCCATACTGTTCGCCCATTTTGGTGTCTTTCGACTTTAATCGGTATACTTTCTTTTAAGGTTTTGTTTTGAGAAAATATGTGATCAAGCGCGCACTACAATCATATTTATGTTCTTTTCTTTTTTATCTCCTCTAATTTTCACAAAACAAGCAAGAGTAGTATCACTATATATGTTTTTTGTAACATTACAGGGCGATGCGTATTCAAGATAGGTAATTCTTAATCTTACATTAATTGTAATTAATACAGCTGCAATAATTAGAGTATTACATATGCAAAACACCTACAAGCCAATTTGACCCTTTTCTTTGTGACATATTTGACCAATAATAGTTATACTTAATATTGGTTAATATTTACAGCTTGTGTGTACTTAATAAAATAAGTTTTGCTATGAGTAATTGATAATGAAACCGTCTGTATATAGAAATGTTGTTGAAATTTGTTATTTCTGTTAATGTTACTACAAATAAATTCCATAAATCGATAACTTCTTTTTATTAGCACCATGTTCTTTTTAAGCTTATTAAGTTTACACGGTTCTGTCCTGGACGACTAAGAAGAGCTCGTTGTCTTGTCATGGTCGGACGAAGACGAACATTGTACCTTGGGAGGACGAAAGGGAGTTCACGTTATGTCCGGACGGACGAGAACGCACCGTTGTCCCGTCCTAGTTGGACGAAGATCAACTTGTCCAGAATGGACCGAAAGAGATTGATTTTATTTGAGAATTTACTTGTTAAAATGATCTGAACTGACGAAGGGTTCAACCAATCACAGGGCGACAAATATGCATTTAAAAATATATTATGACAACAAAGCTTCCCATCCAGCTACGTATCCATTCCTTCAGAAAATACGGATTGAAATGACACCTGGAACAACTATATTTAAAACAAGAAAGATTAAATATAATTTAGAATTATAATAGTTAAATGCATATTTATACACATCGGAAGAAGAGGGTCTTTGTCTGTGTATCTGATCAAGGCTATTCGTTGGAAAAGGCAGTTAAAGTGATGACGTACTCAAACTGTCGTCATTTCCAAAACTAAAAGGAAAACTGTGTATTGCTCAATTCTAAAGTTACTCAATTTGCGTCGTTAGCCAGTGGCGGGCGCGTAAAAGTTTATACATAAAATAAATTATAATATGTGCTCAAACACTTGCCGTATTAAATAATTTGCAATCTATATTTATTCCAAAAGAAGACATATGCTTCGTTGTCTAATAAAAACATATATTAAATTTTAATTTTTCAGTGGCGTATGTGACTTTTTTTTGAAGAATGCATTTTGCTGTTTACGTGGCGTTGATAATCTCTCTAACACATTAACGGGATATTACAAACTACACATTGAATTTCAACGGCATCATAATTTAGGTCCGGCATTTCTGCTACAAATTGTTTAACTTTGTCCAACATTGGTCGTTTTCGCGACGTAGCCAATATTTTTTAAACAAACGTAGACCGACGAAATAGTATTTGCGGCAGAGTACATGTATACACGACAGATCATAACTAGTAGTTATGCTGAAGGTTGTATCGAATCTCCGCTACTGCCCGTTGGCGTTAGTGAACAACTCTACTTATTTCATTGAAAAATGTATAAATGCACCGCAAATGTTGGCTGGATTGCAAATATTTTAAAGGAAAACAATTCTTAAACTTAGCATAAATAAACAGTTACGAAAATATATTTTAGAAAGAGAATTGTTTTCGGTTACAGCGTAAGTGTAACACCTACAAGTTTTCTTTCAATTTCGAGTTGTGAATCAAAATATATTTTATTTGGGGAGAAAAATAATTCTGATCGAAACAACAGCACTATTCTTCAACTTTTATTTTCAATAAAAGAATAATTTTATGATTCTACATCCTATAGTTATAATTTAGCTAGCATTATGTATATAGGATAGTGTATAAACGAGTATATATATATTTATTTACATTTGTTTATCATTATTTCAGAGGAATAAATTAAAATAAATAAAACACTATGCATATAAACATAAAATACTTTTGTTTCTCCCTGGTCAAAAATAGTCGCGATAACAATCTGTATATGTAACTACATTAATAATAACACAAATACTGCAAATATATATATATACACATACTAAACAAACATAAATTAATTTCACAATAAAAATACAATATTATAACACAGCAGTAAATCAAACTTTTTTTTTATTTAATCACAATTTTCATCGTCTCTCATCCCATCGTCCCTGGCCGATTCGTCGCGTCCTTCCGATTCCCTTCCGGACATTCGCGAGCGGGCGTTCTGACGAATCTGATTCAAGCAGGCGAGCATGCGTATCATGAACGTAGCCGGTACCGTTATGGTATCCCTCGTTTCTTCTAACATGATTTCATTTCTTTGTATTAGCTACAAACGCAAATTATTAATTTCAACACACTTGAAAATATTCCATTTGTTAAGTGTGCAGTGACGTATGCACTATAAGAAGTGCACGTACATACATCTGGCGCAATAACCCGATTTGTAACATTTGCTAAGGTTGAAGGTCGTACTATTGACGATTAAGAATGTTGCTGATGTAAGTGTAGCTTTTGCGCCAATTTATACTCAGCCTATATAAGCTGTGTCTATATTTTACCAAATAATAATAGCGTTGCCATTGGTGGTATACACGTTATCGAATATCAGTTACATTTTGTTCACCGAACAGATGGAGTGATCACGTGATGATCATGCATCGCGCACGTGAAAGCCAGTTTTACACTGGAAAACAGAAAAATAGTTATTTCCATCCAGCTATGACTATTTGCAATCTCTATTTTGGAAACATTCGTCTTTATAATGATAAGTAAACTTTCATTTTGTTTTTGCTGTCTAGTACAATCTGTTTTTGTTTTAAGGCGGAGCAAATAAATAATAATGTATAAGATGGCGTAGGTGGAAAATCAAAATATTGAGTGTGATCGACTCAAATATCTTAGTAAACCGGTGTTTAATGTGTATTACTTGTGGCGTAACAAAATTTAGAAGATGTTTGTTTTATGAATGTGTTTATGGTTATGAAAAACTGATTAATAAAAATTATGTGATTAGCCACCTTTAAAATCCCAACACTACAAAAAAAAACAAAATGCGTACTCAACGATGTGTATATTGTAGATTTATTATAAATACGAAGTATATTGACACTGTTTTACCATGCCCGTTATATTTTATGTGCTAGTGGAGTCTTAAAAAAGACACAAATATCAAATATAGAGGAAAAAGACGAGATCAAAACTGAAATGAATAAATACACGACGCCGCAGAGGAATAAAGGGGTTATGTTTGATTATATATAAACATTGCGCGTCCTTGGTATGCAATACACATGTATTATACATTTTAAGTCGAGGAATTTAATTTATTATTATCTTTCTGTCCTATTTTAACAGTGCAATTGTTATATTTGTTTTTAGCAAGAAACAAACAGAAATTTATCTTAGAACTTGTGACGCTATTTTCACCCTTCTTTAAACAGTCTATCATTCGAATAATCGCTTCTTGAATTTTAAAGGGCGCCTTTTAATTTACGTCGTTCGCAATGGATTTTTCAGGAGTTCTTACCAATCAATAGAATGCTTAGTTTTCGTATCACCCTTTTTTGTACTCCATCTGTTCGGTGAATAAAGTATAGTGACAAAAGCTGCTTTCGTTCATGTTAATCACAATAATCATGATCATATAAACACAAATCAAGACTACTAATTGTGATTAGCAATCATGTTTATTAGGAACGAACGGTCATTTATGCGTCCCTATACTAATCCCGTACATAACCTG
>JARFOC010100062.1:0-12633 GCA_031763485.1 Osmoderma eremita | reverse complement strand
ACAAATTGTGGTAGAAACTACGTTTCGGAGACTTTAAATTTGGTAATTGAAGTAATTTATACAAAAAAGTAATATTTCTAGTCACGATAACGTCTAAGCTACTTCAAATAGGTTCCCGTCTCGGTTTCAGTTACTTTGGTGCTAGTTGGGCACTTCTAACATCTTATCGTCGCTATCACCATCTCTGCCTGTATGATTGTCATACCTAATCGCTTTTGCCAAAATCAATTCAGTTGCAAACCACCATATCGTTTGGTGATACACCAAGAACATCCTGGTCATGTTGTCTTAATAATTCGTCAATTTCATAATTTTCTCAGATTTGTTTTGTTTCTCCATGAATCACAAATTGCCGCCACAACTGCCAAGATCCAACGCACGCACTATATATACAGATTTGAACGGCTTAGAACTAAATTTAAAGCCGGATTTGACTCCAAATCAGTTCCCACCGCAGTAGATAATAATCCAATTTGGTACAATCGAATCAATATTAACCAGGTGCGCATCAGAGAACTGGAAACTCGTCTAATAACTAAGCTGGGGTACCATAAATCGCCGGACCGTACCACAGCCTCTTTATACAGGCGACCTGCTGTGCGCGCGTCGATAATTTGTGACCGCATTTCGATATATTTGGCCACAGTGAATGTATAATTAACAATTTGGTTGAGTGGCGGTTTCCGAGGCGTGCTGCGAGTCCATTTTTCCGCTTGTCCGAGATACAATCGTCCGAATTTATTACTAAAAGAGGGGAGTAAAGATCGAGCGAAAACATACATAGATTAGGTATTCGAAGATCTGGCGTCCGTATTAACTATGGCCATTTGTCAAAACAAATTAGTGGATCGATTGTTGTTGTTAAAGCGTGAATTGATGTTGGGAATGCGGGCCATTTAATTGAGGGATCGATACTTCAGTGTATAACTGGGATAAATAAGAAATAATAAGGCCTATGATTACATTAATTTCCATAATATGATATGAAAAAAGAGCGTGTACAGATACAGCCTGCCCCAAAATTATTGAACTATTACCGCTTAGGCAATACAAAATTTAAAAACACTTCAAACCGCTGCGACGCTACATTACCTTATAGTTACTACATCAACAGCAAAATCTACAAAGGAAAATAATGTTAGACGCAGTACCCTGGAATATATGCACTGCACCAGAACACCACTTCAATAACACTATTTTTCGTCTTACAATCTATATCTATATGCAGGATGACGCATTAGTGTGGCAAAGCTCGATATATATAACCCTATTTATATGAAAATCATTTTAATGCTAAGTTTAAAACTGCCTACAATTGCGTAAATAACTTTTTTTGATATCGTATACGATAACGGGAACTCGAGCTTTGTCATATTAGTGCGTCATCCTGTATGCTACTTAATGGTTCCGGTTCATTGAGCGTGCTACTTCACACTCAATCAACCTAAATAAATTATCTGAGTTTATAACACAATTAAGAATATCACATTCGTTACGAATTTGTTCAGTTTTCTACACACATTGCCGCACAATTTATCCTAAGAATTTCTAATAAGCTAGCATGCGGGATGGGTCTTTTGTGAAAATTCATAACTTTGCCCTTAACCTTATGAATATAAATACAGTCGTAACTATCCAATTCTCTAAGATTAACGACTTGTTTCACTAAACCTAAGGTTGTCTATCGACATATCGTGAGCTGTTTCTGAAATTATTGCACAACACTTGACCTTTCAGATCTACCACCTCTAAAACGAGCAATGTGCTCTTTAAAACGTGTTAAAATTGGTCGCCTTGTTTGCCGAATATATTTTACATTACACAAAATTTCTGATTAACCTCAATTTCATCTTTGTCGTTTCCTAAAAATTATTGAAAGAATTATTTGTTTTTTATGCATGAATTATGGGCTTTGAAAATTTTATGAAAAGGTGGTTAAAATTGACTGCAAACCCTACGGTTTTCCGTACAAGGAGATAAACGTTTACTTGTATCAAGTTTTAATTCAAGACAATTACCGTTTCAATTATCCACAATAGAATTACTGTTTTAAATCAAAGCACATATTTTCTTGATTTTGTTGAAAAGCCCAAGCCTACAGCGATGATGAAAGTGGACACACTTTCAGAAATCGCTTTAGAGGCCAAAACCATTTGTTTCATTTGTCAAGTAAGACTGTCTGCAAATAATTTTGTAGTTAGTACGCTTTGCCTTTTAGAGAAAGCTATAATAGCCACTGATTGAGAACAAGGCCGCTTGCAGGCAGTTTCATCTTCAACCATATTAACTGAATTTTAGACCTTAAGTTTTTAAAACTATCCGTATGGCTTATAAAATAAGAAAAACGAATATTTAATACCTTTATTTTTTTATTCATGAAAGAACAACACAAGATATTTATATTTTAAACACTATATTCATTAAAATACACAAAATATGCATTGTTTGCTCTGTGTATAACACATGGCTAGGAACATGTGAAGTAAACGTTGGCAAGACGTTACAGGGCATATAAAATTAGATTTCTTCTGAAAATATTCTAAACCCAATATAACTTTCTTTGAATTATTAAAGTTTTTTCCACACATGCAAAACATTTTTCCTTATTAATAAATGTTAGTCGTTTAACACTGATAATAAGTGCATAATCTTTTGGAATTGTTTATCGTGTTTCTTTCCGTTTTATTATATTTTAAATATTGTCTCCAAAATAGTTCTTGTCAGAACTCTATTATAGCGGTACTTGATAATTTGAGGTATATTCTATCTATTAAAAGTGCAAAAAGGTGTTTATTGAGAATTATTAGAGGGTGTTCAGTGTTTGAATATGGCCGAAGAAGAAGTATTGGACAGAGTTGATATCCCATTACCGGGACCATCAAAAAATCCTCAAGGAAGACATATCCGCAGTGGCCAAAGGTTAATGGCTTACAATCTGTATTCGCAGTTGAAGCATGACAACTCGAAGTCGGAATCAATAAAATTGGCTGCAAAACAGCTTGGACTCAGCCAAAAAATTATGCGGAATATTGTGAGAGAAATTAATACTACGGGAATTATGAATTCTCGTGGGGACGAATCTGAAAAATCCTGAACTAGAAGACATGTACATTCTTTCTTTCTGCAAAATGAATTGCCTTCCTGTACAAAAATAGTAAGTGCAAATATAATATTTATTTTAGATGGAAACCAACTTATAAATCTTCTGTAGGTTGTTAACGAAGATGACACTTTACCTGAATTCAAGCGAGCAATATTGTGGAAAATTTTGAAGCAATTGGGAAAAACGAAGTCGAAACCCTATATTAATGGATGGCAACACATCGTTTAATGGAAGCGTCGTTATCTAACTGCTATTCGTAAATATGGTGCAGAGGGTAAAAAGATTTATTATTTAAATAGAATATAAGTTAACGCAGGCCACGCAAAACAAGAGGTTTGGAAATATACAACAGTAGTTGATGCAAGGCAAACATTTACTGAGGGAACTACAACTTGTGAACATTGAAGTTCGTACAGTTATTTACCCGAGTTTCTTTGTATTTCTCCTTAAGGTGATATCTTACTGGATCACACATGAATTTGTTAAAGATTGCACACATTATATAGCTATAGAAAATAACACGTTGTTTTTAAATCCCGCTACATGAGGATCTTGATGACACCACACATGTTTATTATCAAAACTAGTGATTACATTCCATGAGTATTTAGCTTCATCAGTAAAGAGAATTAATGAAAGGCAGAAGAAACGGCACTCAATTTCAAGCAGTTATTGTTGTCAACAAAATAAACTTCAAAATTTAGGAACAGCCAGTATATTTCCAACGAATATCCAAGTGAAGATTTTAATAATACCCCATCTGTATATTGAACCGCCTCATCTTTATTGCCATGAGATAACAATTACCGATTGCTCCGTTTATCGTTGAAATTTATACGCAACCGGTAAGTCAGTTATCTTAACCCTGATTTCATATTTTATCCCACTCGGCCGGGACAACTTAACCGCCCTCGATTCGGGCGAAAATCGAAACAGAGCAACAATTTATTGGTTAATTGTCGTTTCGTATGTCGTCGGGGTATTTTCGTTCTGATATATAGCGTGGTAATCACAGCTTTAACATCAAGGATACGATACAGTTTGTGACTTTTGGTCTTCAGTCATAGTGAGTGCAAATATTTATTAATTACTGGCCTTGGGAATATATCGAAGTGGGTATACACTATCGGAAAGTTAACACCTTAAAATAGGGACAAAACATATGTATAAAAAAACGGTAACAATCTAGGATGTATCCTTGAATATTATGTTTTCTTTTTACTAACTACTAACGAATCTGTAGAAGATAATGTTGGAGCATTTTGCAATCGCTTAAGTGATCGTAAATATGTTGAGATAACATCTCTCTTCTGACCGGCAATATTCTGCCAACATAGCAGGACTCCATTTGCCTTGTTATCATCAGCACTTTCATCGTCGCTTAGTGTCATGTTTTGTGGAGGTTTAGGCACAGATAATTCTGGACTGTGAGGTACTGGTCTTAGTGCAGATGGAATATTACAGTATGTTTGGATTTAGAAGTCGTACCGCTTATATTTGTTAGACAGAAATAGCAATCGGTAATATTATCTGATGGTTCCGTCCAAATCATAGGAATAGCAAAAGGCATATGTCGTTTACCTTTTGCCCACTCTGTAAGAAGTCTGACAGACGCAACCCAGCAAATATGGGGAGCTTTACACTTGAAATACTGCTCATAGCCCTTTTTATGGAGAGGTGTGAAAGGCCGTTTTTGATTTTTAAATGTCAATTCACCGCAAATGTAGCAGAAAGAGTTCGGGTAATTTACACATTTCCTTGACATTTTTACAGGTGATCAAATGTTCGCGATTTCACTACAATAGCTTGAACGCACCACAATGCAACACTCTTTAAAACGTTAACAGCGTCAGCGTATATGAACTGAAATAACAAGAGGTACTATGTAGGAATGGGAAACGCAGGTCTTAACACGTCAAGACGTGTTCAAACATTAACCAATGCAATGTTGCTCGATCAGTTCCGAGCTCTAGCCGACAACTGAAATAACGTCAAGACATGTTCTCTTATATTACATATCTATGCATGCATATTTTAGGTGGATAAGCGAATATCCTGGAACATAAAAACTAAGGGTGATGAAAACATAATTGAGCAAAAGTATATGGGAATCAGGCAGTTTTGTGCTTGGGACAAAAGGCTTGTAAACCAGTGTAATCCCACATTGCAAATATGTTTTAAATATAGCAAGACATTATGCCCTTTTGCAAGTACATTTAACAACCAGCGGACTTCTATCATACTTTAAAGGAGTTTCGTAATTAATTCAATTACCTACTACAAGTAATTGAGTTACAATAATTGCTTTTATGCTACATTCTAAGCATGTAGTGTCTTTTTAGACACCTATAATTCTTTAATGAACCTTATTAATTAATAAACACACAAGCATCGTTTTAAAATAACATCATATTTAATTCCCTTGTAATTATATGTACCTCAAGTTATTACATGCACTTATTGCATCTTGCAAACCGTAAAAACATAATATTAAAATATTTTTTAAAGGTGACATATTTTTCCTTGTTATTTATTGAAGTATTCACGCTGGGATCCTCCTTAGTATGATGTAAATATGTGAAATACCACATCGCGAGGTTAAAATAATAATAATAACGTATATAACACGTGAATACATACAGTGAGAAAGCGATTAATGTGGTAATAGGAAACCACGATTTGCGTGGTTGTGCATATTCTCACCGTGCGCCTGCGAACTACAGCACTTCCCATAGTTCTTTGTTTTGCACCTACTCTACTTTAACTAACGTAGATTTCATACGTCTATCCGAAATTGTACACGAATTCCTATCGCCAGATCGAAACCTTCCAAGCGGTATAATAATAATAATAAAATCATGCTTTTGCATCTTCCAACGCATCAGGTGAGGTGTCAATTTCGTAACAGCTAATTGGCGTATGGTAGTAATTACTTTAGAAGAGAAAGTGTGTTTACTACACACAAGTTGCATCCTCAATATTATTTGTATACAAACCTTTTTTTTTTCTTTTTCTGATTACCGTGCAAAAGTTAGGTTTATGTGTTATAGCGGTGTTACGCTATCGCCATAAATCGAGAATAAATAGTTAGTAAATATACAGAGAGAGGAAAAGTCATTGCGTATCTACTAAAAGGCTAGTTGTCGCACAATAATTGTAGTGATCATTGTTATATTCATCGACGTACATCAACAATTGAGAGCATTAGTCCTGACGTCAAAAAATATTTCTTCCAAACAAGAGAAACTACATAACCTCGCATTCTGCCCGCTTTGTTTGGGCTTCCTTTAAAAATGCTTTATTTCTGAATTTGTATGCAGCTTGTATGGTATCGTGTTTCTTCCTTTGTCCCCTATTCTATCTTATTAAAGAATCGATGATGTGCCTTGATTGTAATCACCACAGCGAACAGAAGAAGTGCAAGTATTTTTCAAAGAACTCCGAATTAAAGAAATAAATTTAAATAATGAAAAAGGAAACTTATATTGCATACATATCGATCGACAGCCATCTGGGCCAACCAGTGGTCACTAACTTGTAGCTGCCACTAAAAACATAAGTACTAGAATGTTGAACTAAGACACAAGAGGAAGAAAAGTTATATATGCAAATATGTATAGACATAATTATCTTAGGGTAGAGTCGGGGAATGACGACTGCCTAAGGGACATTAGTTATAAAAAAAAGTTATAAACAAAATTTCCAAATATTTATGTACGTTCATAAAAGGATAGAACACCTAGATTTGTTATGCATTAAGTAGAAAGCCAAACACTTTTTTGTCTTTATTCAAAAGAAAAACATTTGGGATCAAGCAATTGCTTGCGATTGCCTAACGAATAGGGTAATAACGACCACAACTAGGTAATTTATTACTTCAAAGAAAAAAAAGCATAAAATACATTGTAACAGCTTCATTTATAGGTTGAGGCGACGACTTTTGAGTTTTTCCCTTTTATAACAAAAGTCACAAATATAATTTTCGTCCGTCTTGAATCCTAAGCATTCCTGATGGGTCCACCGTCCACACACATTGCATCTGAACCATACCTCATCTTTTCCATACTCTTGACAAACAATGTATAGGCTTTTATTAGGATTATTGTCCCTTAAGTCGTCATCGCAGAGAGTGTTTATGTTGTCATTTTCAGATGACGAAATATCCGAGTCGGAATCTTTCTATTCTACTTTCCGTTTTGATAGTTTTGCCTTTTGAACTAGGACTTCTGTACTTGAGGACGCCTTATTCCTCAAATGTGACTTTGCCAATTTGGTGGTTTTAAGTCTTTCTCAATTAAAACCAATTTTTTAGGGGTATTTGTGAGGATTTCTGAATGCTGTTTGCGGGACCGCTTCTGTTTAGAACACCTTGAGGCTATAGGAACAGGATTGGATCAATTGACGCTTCCATCTTATTAATTTGTGAAGTGTCTGCTTCCATATTGTCCAAATCTCAATTGTCCGCCTTTGAACAGCAGGCCTTGGAGTAATGTGAGGGTCCAGGAATAGTCACAGGCTTCAAGCCATCGCTTTTGGAGTGATCTTTACCATTTCCTTCGTTAATTTATTGTGGCGGTCCAACCAATGTATCGGCCGGAAGAAAATCTACATCTGTAAAAACTGCGGGGTTTATAGGACATATTCCAGTAGCGGCGAATCCATTCACAGCATTTTTAATTGTACCAACAAATGAATAGGCTTTATTAAAAATGGAAGGTAAATCATAATGACTGATTTTCTGAAAGTGATTATTTTTCGTAGATACATCACATTGACATCTATATGCCTTTTTCAGAGGTCCATATAATGGTACATCTAGGCCCTTGTGTTCTATAAGATGCATGGAGCCAGATTGATAACATAATAATTCCTGTTTGTTTACAAAATTCATGTATTGCAACTGAAATATGATTTCCGTGGTTGTCGAAAACAAGCAATACTGGTTCTTCAACAGATGGTTTCACATATTGAACGAAATGTCTGAGCCAAATTAAAAACAGATCTTAATTGCTCCAGCCATTGTTTGACACATGGTAGATCGCATCGGGTGGGTCGTCTTTTGAAGTGGCAACGACATTCTCTTACGTGGAAAAACAAATATCGGAGGGACATATGAACCAGAAGCAGACATGCAACATACAACGGTGACTGTCTCGCCTCTTTCTGCACTGGTAGCAGAACCTACACGCGTCTGTCCTTTTTCTCCTAAAACATTGAGAGGCTGTTGCACATTTGTTATGCCCGTTTCATCCACGCTGAATCTATTACTGGGATTAAAATTGTATTTGTCCATAAGACTTTCAAGATTTTCAAAAAAACAATACAATTTCTTCCCTATTAAATGCCGTTATTCGATTTATATTGGTGGCTTCGGGCTTTCGAGGAGAATTTGTTGGAATACCATTCTTTCCCAGTCAGTTGTGTATTTTTATTGAAATTCTTCTTGATATTATTTTGATCTGCATATTCATAGACTACTATTCGAAGTTCTTTTGATGTTAACCCATAGAACATTTTGGATAATAATTTAATGTGATCTAGAAAGCTGTTGTAAATTATGTAGTTACTTCTGTATTGTAAGAGCTGTCCCTCATATTTGCTTTACCTGTGTCCCCTAATAATCTTTGATAATAATAACAATAATAATATGCCGTAATATGCAGTTATATTATTAGAAAACCAGGATGATAACAACTTGCTAAGAACTAAGTGATCAATTTCAAAGGAATGGTCGTTTTATCTGATATAATTTTTGCTTAGAAAAGAAACCATTGCGCGTTGCCATAGCATCTGGGTTTTGACACACTAATGTCATCCCTAACATGTTTGCAGGTTATATTTTTAGCGGGCAAAATGATTTCTATTTATACGTATTTATTTAAAATTTAACCAGATTATGCTTCCAAAGACGTTTTTTTAAATAAAATAATAGATGCAAAATTAACAGGAAAACAAATATATACAAACGGGTAGGAAAATGTATAACAATTGACATTTAACTATTTCTTCACAGGGAAAGAAATTGAGTTATGTGTGGTATATTTTTGATAAAATTTTATCGAAGATGTAACTCCAGACATATCCATATTTTTGATCACACTGTATAATAACTCGTACATTGTACGTAACATTTTTAATTCGCTCCCTCAGTTCTAGTTCTAATAAGTTAGTGGAATAAAATTGTCGCTGTTCCGATGTTGTGAACAGTTCTTGTAGTTGAAACTCTTAGAATACAATGTATTCATTGCTGTATTCATTTGCAATATTGTAAAGTAATAGGTACATATCTTCTACTACACATGATGCTTACATGATGAATACGTTAGATACGTTTGAAAATTTTATACTTTTCATTAGTATGGCTATTACCTTATACGATATTCTAATAACAGGAGAAATTTGTTAAAAGATATAAGAAACTGATTTGGAGATTTCCATTCAAGTAAGCGGGATATTCTATTAACCGGGTCCTACTTTTCTGGGAATAACCAATCAAATTATTACTTCAAACAAATTCCCTTTAACAAAATAAATTTACTTGACTTGAACATACTTTCAGCATAATAATGTCATAAAATATTAATGTTGTATTATGTTTTAGACGGATAATTCACCGTTTCACTCATAGATGGCGAGTTACGACTGGATTATTTTAGGAATTTTAGTTATCTGAAACGTTTCCCGAAGATAAAACCATCAGAATCTAACGAATAACGAGTACGTCATACTCGAACGGGACGATACCACTCCAGCAACAAGGGTTATCCGAGTCCACCCGAAACATTTTAATTGACCGCCGTCAGCCGACGTTATACCGGGGTCTCTGACATAATAATATTTATTAATCTTCGCGTCGGATACGCACGGTATGCCGAACAGCGCGTGCTTTATTAACCGTCGGTGATTTACTGGAATACCTCCTGTCCCCGGCGACTCGACGTATTAATCAAAATGTACTCGAGTAACTAGCGGTATAGGAAGAGTGTGTGAGCCGTGAGCTACGCCGCGCTTAATGCGTTCTAGCGCGTCCGTCGTTCGTTCCCGTACTCACGTAAGTAAAATATAGCTCTAATGAGGGATATTTTAAATTTCCATAGTGAGGTAAGCGAGACAGTACGATGTTTCTTACATGGACGGACGATGATAATAAAATTATTTGTACGTTGTATGTCGTAAAACAAGAGAAATATGTGTGCGTGCGAAGTGAGAGCGAGGTATTATAGCTTTGAGGAAAATGAATTTTCTAATTGATTTTAGTCATTCTTCTCACGATAGCGGTCAAAACATATTTGCTATAAAAATAAACGTGTCTAATGTTGCATAATATCTCATTTTGAAATAAATCAATCTGATAAATAAATAAATCTTTTATGTTTAGGGTGAGGAGTGGTCCGATACATTGTGTTTACTACACCACCATACTGCCTTTACAATATTTACCTAGGTTTATTAAAACATGGTGGTTTTTAAAAGCTTTATATTAACTCGAAGTTTGTAGGTCCCGATTGCAATCCTATTTAAGCAATAAAATAAAGAGTGCAAGGACTATGGCACATCACAATAAACACACTGTTCGGATTACTCCTCCCGCACAAAGTATTAATTAATTCGGGACGACACGTGTTCCGGAAATCCACGTATTCCCCTAAATACATACAATGAAATTAGTCATTTCCTTTGAAATTCAAACCATTATTTGAGGAGGTGCTTTCAGTTGTGTGTGCGCTTTTGAATGAATAACATTCAGATAAGATGGAGAAGCATATTAAAAATCGCAAATCATTTTCATTGAATGAAAAGTTATAAAATTATTGAAGCAGTTGAAAGTGTCAACTCGCAAAGTGTGTAAGACTTTAAATTTAAAGAAGTCAACAGTATTAAATATGTGTGTAAATCGTTCAAAAATTAAGGACGAATGGCTTAAAAAAAAGCAAAGAGGGTAAAATTACATAGTTCGTTACGGCCAAAGGTGGATAGAATGTTATTGAAATTGTTTCAGCGGCAGAGAGCAAATAATATTCCAATGAGTGGGACAATACTACAATTGCAAGCTGAAGAATTTGGAAAATTAAGTGGCGATAATTTTAAGTGCAGTACCTGATGGTTAGACATATTTAAAAAAAAACGGCATACAATAGTGTTCAGTAAAATAAGTTACGGATCAGGTTCTGTTGATAAAAGCGACCAGTGACTTGTAGATGTCTGGCCATCGCTTAATAACGGATAATCTCCAGACAATATCTTGAATGCGAATGAAACGGAAATATTTTAGAACTCACACCAGATAAAACCCATAAATTTATACGTGAAAGATGTTTTCGGTGGAAGCTTTCGAAAGAATAACAGTGATGTTAAATGCAAATAGTTCGGGATCAGAAAAAAAAGAAAGCGACTAGTAATAGGGACGTTTTAGAGGCCTAGATGCTTCAAAAATACTATCTGTAGATTACACATTCAATAATCGTGGATGACGTTGTCTATTTTTTAAAATTATCTGAGAAAATGGGACCTTGAATTAAAGGAAGAGAAACGCCAGATACTGTTAGACAATTGATCAGCCCACTCTCATGTGGAATTAAACAACATAAAACTATTTTTTCCACAGCGGTCAACGTCAATTTTACAACCGATAGCCCAATGAATGATTTAAAGCTTAAAACGGACTTTTAGAAAAGAATTACTCTTAAAATCCAAGCAAGGTATCAGAATGCGTCAATTTCCATTTTAGATGCTATCAAAATTCTTCACAATTCAAGGGCCAGAGTGTCAACAAATACAATTAGAAATTGTTTTCATCACGTTGGTATAATAAAAATGCAGACTCATAAGTTTTCAACGATAATTTTGATCCAGAAGGTGATCTTACATTAAGTCAATTAGCGTTAGTTGACGAAGTAATTGGAGAATGCCGTGAAGAAGTTTCGTCAGATAGTGAGAGATGATGAAACAGATATAGAAGTCATATCAACAAATGAGGCGCTACAATGTGTAATACGCAGCATCGGGAAATTCACACCTCACAAATTGATTTAATAAAATTCGGGACATATGTTTCAAGAGCACGTCGGCTCTCATTCTCAACCAATTCCCGAATCCGGGAATTGGTTGAGAATGAGAGTCGACGTGCTCTTGAAACATATGTCCCGAATTTTTTACTAAATCAATTTGTGCGGTGTGGATTTCCCGATACTGCGTGTAAGGGATACCAACCCACAGTTCTTGCAATTCTTCACTGCAATGTGTAGGAAAGCTTTTTTTCAAATACAAACAGATAAGAAGGACTTTCTAGATAATTTAAACAAGATGCTTAGGGTTTTGTTGTACCAGCATTTATTCAAAACATTTCTGTTCAAACAAAAATTACAGATTTTCTGAAATAAGTACTTCTCTATTATACATACACACATATTGCAGAAATATCATTCGTACATTTATTGTATATACAAACATATATACTGTGATGGAGCGTACCTTCATTTACAAACACCCTATAGGTATGATGGCGTTAAATAAAGGACATAGATATTTGC
>JARFOC010100052.1:0-12634 GCA_031763485.1 Osmoderma eremita | reverse complement strand
TTCAAACCGAAATTATTAATAATCATTTTTTTATTATTGATTCAAATCCATCTACACATCCATAGCATTTGTAATACTATTAAAAGGAGACAGGAGGCGGTGTGTGCGGTGGCCGTTGTCGCGACGATATTGTTCGAACCATTCACACGAAGTGACTCATATCGCGGCGATAGGATTTGGCGGGATCACAACGTAGCGGGGCCGGCAGTATACTACATAGTTTATTATGGATCTTCATGATGAATACGTGTTACTGGTATGGTTATTTTACCGAAAGTGGAAAGTAACAAGAAGAAATAGACGTTTTTGGATTCATCCAATTATTTCCAAACATATCAGACGCTTTCTTCATATTTTATGGCCTCAATTGAAAGCAGATAAAAAAAAATTAATTTTACAATAACGTCGCAAGCCTCCTTTCATGAGTTTGTAGAGGGGATTTAACACGACCAAATATTCATCGGACCTCATATCCTAAACGGCCGATCTTTCCTCCACTCTCTATTAATTTTTCCGAATCTATACATTCTACTATTTTCCTAAAAGATTAAAATCAAACATAATAGCAAATTTTAAAATTATTTGTACAATATATAATAGAAGGTATTTCTTCTCTTGAATTTTCACTAAAAATAATGTTTTCTAACATCAACCGCAAACTTACCGCGCAATATTGTGCACACGTTGTTTATACTAACGTCTGAACGGTCTCATTGACAAGCACAGAATGATGAACGGGCGCGACAAGCTGTGCCGACCAAATGACGCGAGGAAATCGAAGGTCGTCGCGACCATCCGCAATTGTTCGCCGCCCCTCCTATACTACATTTGATTCAGTAGAACCACACGTCGGGCCGATCTTCGCCGCTTCAATCGCCGCCTTAAATACGATTTCGTCTGTTTTTAAGCTAGTGTTTTCACTTTTCGATGTAGCGAGCGCAGAAGGCTATTGGCGCCGAAATTGAAATACGTAATTTAATCGTAAAATATGTAAAAGAATGAGGTTTCTTATTTTTTTTTTTTCTTCAAAAATTTGAATATAGTCTCAAAATTTTTCGGAAATCATAACTTAACCTCACTTTTTATAGTAGTTTTTAAAGGACGTAAGCAAGCATCCTACAGAAAAATTTTCAGCTCCGAATATTGACCGGTCTTCCAGTAAACAAAAGTTTTTTTTTTTAATTATTATTATTAATATCTCACGATTGGCTTGTCCGATCGGAACGAAAGAAAATAGGAAAATACGCATTTTTTTAGGCTATTAGAAAAGTAAAATAATTAAGTTTTCATGGAGCACGGCTCAATTATTTTTTGCAATTAACAAATTAAAGATATATATATTTGTTGAAAGATGTTTTCATGATTATAAATGTTGTATTTCAATACGAATTTCCGAATATACACTAGTAATGTACGCACTCGTAAACCCTGCCGAAACTGTTGCCCGTTTCCTATAATGGTTCAAAGAATAATAAACTAACCAATATCGAAGCGAACATGCAGGCATAGTGCCTGCGGTGGGTCAAGGGAACGAGAGATGATCCCAATCCCAAATAGTTTAAATTCCGATAAGTGGGTATAGGAATCATTTTTAAATTTCTTGAGAAGAAATACACATATATTTACTTAATAATCAAGTGCCTCCAATAAGTTTAAACAATATATACAATATACAGATTAATGACACCCCCTTAAGTATTATTTTTTCTCTTATGATGACAATCTAGAAAAATATATTAAACATATAATTTTAAAGTACAAACAGCTCTACAGTATCTTTACTATTCGGTTTCTATAATATATAATTTAATTACTTCATTTTATTAAAAATTCTATTTTTCTCTTTCAAATGATAATAATAAAAAATTAATATACAAAGTATTAATTAATTCGGGACGACACGTGTTTCGGGAATACGTGGATTCCACGTGGTGGAATGACCGGTCGGTTATTCGACTTGATAATGGGGATCCACGTATTCCCGAAACACGTGTCGTCCCGAATTAATTAATACTTTGTGCGGGAGGAGTAATCCGTTTATTGTGCTGCCCCACAGTACTCGTAATGTTTATTTGCTGAAAATAAAGGAACAAACTAAAACACCCGGAAATCTCTGATATTGGTGTTACTTTAATATTCGGTTTCTACAACATGTACATGTATGTATCTATTTTATACGATACTAAACAAAAATTATGGTAAAACTAGTATTTAGTAGGGTAACCATTTTGTTTTATCACTTGTTCTAAACGATTTGGTATATTATATATAATTATTTTTGTATAATCTGAACTAATTTCGTTCCGTTTTTCTTGTAATCTCTTTGTGCGTTCTCTAATTGAAAAAAAGACTTGCACAACGTATTTGGCGATACAATTGTTTCAATAAATTTTCTATTGGATTTAAATCCGGCGACTGGGGTGGAGTTTCTGTAACCCGTGGACAATTATACAATAACCATTCACGAACAGCGTATGCTTTATGTTTCGGATCATTATCTTCATAAAATTTAAAAGTGGGTAATACTCCTAATTTCTCTGCGCTTTGTCTTAAATGTTGTCTTAAGATATGTAAATACCTTTCTTTATTGCGGTTACCTTCTACAAAGACAAGATCTCCAACCCCAGCGGCCGATATGCACCCCCAAACCATTCGTCGTCTATCGGACTCAAAAACATTAAACTTGCTTTCATCTGCAAATATAACATGATTCCATCAACATGGGTCGTTCTTTGAATATTCTATTGCAAATGCTAGTCTTTTCCTTGATACACGTCCATGATAGCCTTGTTTTTAAGGGTTCGACGAATTGTTTGTGAGTGTACTTTCTTTCCATATTCTTCTAAAACCTCGGTTGCAACTTTAGAAGTGGAAATTCTTTTTGATATTTCTTACTATCTACGCACTTCTGCTTATATTTAATATTTCAGCAATTTCTTTATAATTTGATCCCTCCTTATAATGATGTATTGCTAATTTTCTCAGTTGTATTATTGTACTTTTTCCTTTGCGTCGTATTATTCTTTAAAATTTAATAAAACGGATACCTCTCAATATCTTAATATAAGTAATGCACTGCAAATCCTGACTGAAATATACGGCAAGATAATACAAAACTGGGTAAAATAGCCTTCTTTACCAGAAACCGAATATTAAAGTAACCCCTTTATCGGGGATTTACACGTTTTTAGAGTTCGTTGTTTTATTTTGAGCAAAACAACATTACATTTATTTATTATGCAGTATTTTATCCTTTGAAAAAAAAGAATATAGAAATTACACGATACATTATAGAAACCGAATACTAAAACTGTATACATATGTATCAGCAAGAAAATAACGAAGATAAAAACAACTAACAAAAAAGTGCCGGTCTGCAGAATACCGTAGCAAACCTAGCAAATAACCTAGTCATACCTGTTGCGTCCACGATTCATATTGCCCGCGAAAATTTATAAGTACTAGTTTCAATTAAAAATATTGATCACATTCACTTAGTATAACGTAAATACTATCAACTGTAATACATATTTGGCAATTGTTTATTTTTTTAGTTCCGTTCTGTATGAAGCCCCACGAGCAAATGTATATAAATACACAGGCACGTGACAATTCACAAACTGACGGATGGAATGCTAAACTACAACTTATGTATAAGCAGGGTCGCTCTACGCTTAGCTTGTTTACACTCGGAGTCCCTTTTGTGAAACGCAAGCGCATTACTTCGTGAATAAACCTGCTAGATGTGTATGAATAAAAATAATACCGGATATGTATAAAGTGCGTTGTGATAATGAAAAGTAACTAGATAGTGTTTAAAACACATACAGTTAGGCAAAAATATTCATACAGTAAGCAATTTAAACATAATAGCTAAATATTTTTACGTTTAGTATAGTTTTGTAGGTTTATAATACAGTAAATTTAATAGATTATGAGATAATGTATAATGTAAAAATAAAAATCATTTTACAAAAAAAATTAAATTAAAAAATTAAATTAAAAAATTAAATTAAAAAATTAAATTAAAAAAAGTATCCATACAGCTGTGAAACCGGCAATTACCCAATTGAAACGAGAATGTCAGGACCCTGTAAAAGCAGTGTATTGTTTAGTTAGATTCAGTAGTGGTTGTTATCACACTGCGTGTGGTTTTAATCATTGTCGGCAAATATGAGCTCAAAGAAGAAAGAAACGACCATGGAAGAAAGAAAAATTGTTATAAAATTGTATAATGAAAACAAGTCGTTACGGCAAATTGGTGCGATTCTTGATAAGTCATGCAACAGTGCAATATATTATCAATAACTACAAAAAAATTGATATGGTGGAAAATAAACGATGATCTGGCCGATCTCATGTATTAACTGATCGCGTGCAAATTAAACAAAATCCTTTCCAAACATCCACCTTATTACGTTACAAGAAATGACACGGAAGTCGGTGACACCAAAACAAACCGCAATAGGTTACACGAAGTGGGTTTTTGAGCGCGAACAGCAAGGAGAAAACCTTTTATGAAGAGTGCCAATAGGACGAAAAGATTGGCATTTGCCAGGGAGTTCGTACATAAGCCCCCTGAGATTCGGCACAGCGTTATCTTTTCAGATAAAAGCAAAAATTTACAGTACCTAAAAGGTACTGTAAAGCATGGTGGCGGAAACGTTTTAGTACGGGGTATTGGTTTTAATCGATCAAACGGACGCTATGTTTATTTAAACATTCTAAAAGAAAATTTAAACTAAACTGCAACTTTGTTGAATGTTTGGGGTCATTATTACTATCAACAAGATAATGACGCAAAACATAAATCCTATCTTGTTCGTGAATGGCTATTATATAAAGCACCTCATCAACTGGAAACATCTCCACAATCGCCAGATCCTTAACCCCATAGAACATTTGTGGCGGGAATTTGAAAATGCAGGTCCAGAAACATAAATTTTTTATGAAAATGAAAGGATTCTATATGAAGAATGTCAAAAAAATCAATCAAAGTCATTTAAAAAACAATCTTTATAATTGCTATCCCTATAAGGCAAAAGCAGTTTTATAACAAAGTGACATTTTTCTCAAAATTGGCAAAACTGATATCTACATGGCACCGTATTCCGTCGAACGTCACTACGAAATTAGTAAAATCAACGCCCAATAGACTAAAAGAGGTTATTAAAAACAAAGCCAATCATAGGAAATATTAAAATTTATCTTACTTTAGCACAAATGTTAGTTCATAACCCTGTACGAATACGAGTGTGACTTGAATTTTTTACATATTTTTGAACTTGTTTTATTTTAACGAAAAGCCTATGAGATAGTTGTATTGCATTAATTCTAAAAATACTACGATATCATCTTATTTTGTTTCTAATAAATGTTTTGGAAAAATAATGTATTTGTTTACTTTTTCTGTAATAACTGGTAGTGTACGAATACGAGTGGCACCGACTGTACATGAAAATACAACATATTTCTAAGTAAATTATCTACACATGCAATTTGTAATTACTATTCAAGTGACTCCAACTATAGAAATGAATAGATCAGCTTCACATTTCACTGCAAAATGAAACTAGATAAATATCACAACCCATTAAATACTAATTGAAATTTGAAGATTCTCATGTGTTTAGGTATAGTATAGTTTAATGTATTTCTAAATTTCCAATTCTTTACCAACTTTCACACTTCGTGGAACTGCTAAAGAGCTGAATTCAATAAAATATTCATTTGTCGTGTTAAGAGTAATACTAAAGGAAGCTTGTTAAAGACCTTAGTGATCTTAGTGTATTTGTTCCGTTATCTTCAACGTAAGTTTTTGTATCACAGTTATACATATACATATATCTGCCCTAACGTATTCAAGTGCCATGAGAGACATTTAGGTACTGCTTTCGGGATTGCCTGAAGACGTTTTCCGCCTAAACTAAAATGCGGCGTTCAACCGTTGTTTCTGGTCGTTGGCGCCTAGCTAACGGCAGGTAGTCACTGATAACAGTCCTCCGCGTGAGGGTGCGTGGGGCCGTTTCCCAAGCATCCTTCCCCAAACCGAGGTTTCTTTAATTCACATCTTCTTCAGTAAGTTAAGACTGAATAGGTTCTTGAATCCGTTTGTTAAATCAGCAGCTCAATTACAAAAAGAGCTATGTATCTGCATAAAAAAGTAAAAAGCTCCTTTTGTCATTTAGATAATAAAGTGTTTCAAAGAACTGGAATTTTTAAATGCTTATACCAAATGAAATTGAAAGATTCCAAGCTGTGTATTTCTTAATGTATTTTTAATTTTCCAATTATTCACATAACTTTCAAATAAAAATAATGACATTCTTACGAAACCCTTTTAGAAAGTCCTTCATTAGTTAATGTCGATCAACTTTCAAAGTTAATGTGCAACATTAGATTTCCAAATTTAATGTTTTTATTTTGTACAACAGGTCATGCCAGTATCTCCCTCATAGCCAGAGTCTGCGTTTAGTATATGTACACCAGAAGAAAAATTTATCCGGACAGTCGAGCGAGAAAAAAGATCAGGCATACACTCACAAGGGACCACCGGCAACTGTCAAATTCAGATTTAAATGAAGCTTGGCAGAGTTTACTTGTGTTACATTTAAATATTATCTACTATTAGCAATCGTTTATGCTTATTTTAATTATAAAAATAATATTACTGGTAAGGATATGGCCTAAACAGTATGCATACAGAATAGAACAATAAAAAACATTATTTATTCCCATAAAATATGAATAAGTCATAGCCTTTTTCTTTGCGGTGTTTGGTTAGGAAATAGAAGTTGTTATATTAAGATGTACACCTGCTTTTATTTGGAAATAAATACAGATTTTTTGTTCATCAAACAATTGCAACTGTAGTATATTTTTAAATAGCAATGTGTACCTATGGTAACTGTTTATCTGTAGCAACTTTGGTAAAATAAAAAGGGAGTTAACAATAAATGCTGTCTATATTAAATCACTCTTCATTAATGTTTTATTAAAATTATACAGTGAGAATGTTAAGGTTGGAATTAATTCAAAATTCAGATGTAAATTCATCAAAAGAGGTGTCATTTAAGTCAATTCGATATCGCTACTTAACCTTAATTTGTAGGTCGCTGTCATTTTTTAAATTATCGTCTGAATTGTTATTGCTAACCTACAACTTTTTTGTTTGACGAGCGAGGTGTAATGTAGATATTATAATTATTAGCTACGGTAGGAGCAAATTATATGCAAAAAAAAAATATATCTTTCAGCTTCATTGATGTGCACAGTTTCTAGCTGTACAGTTAGGTAACATAGAAGGTAATAGAGGGGCCGTAGAAATTTCACATTTGTATGTTGAAACTTACGAGTTACTGAGTATCCTTTTTCTGTAACATGCAGAATTAGTGCGGAGCTATTGACTTAATAAAGAAGCATGCAGAGACCTTATTGCACAAACTCAAGGAATATTAGTTAATGAGGGTGCGATTAAAAAATTCCACCTTTTATTACTGTAAGAGCTATTTTTTTTCAGGTTCTTTCCGCATTATCATTGTTTGCATCAGGAAGCTATCAACGAGGTGTTGGATACAACTTGTTACATGCAGTAAGTCAATCAACAGTTAGTAGATGCATAAAAACTGTATCGAACATAAATGTACGGCATTTTATGAAAAATTGGATTAGATTTCCGCAAACAAATGAAGACCGAAGATAATCCAAAGAAAGGTATTGTGTAAATAAGCTTTGGCGAGATTGCACTTCAATCAGTTCTTTTAGGTTTTTAAATGCAACAGGAATGCCACAGGAGCTGGAAGCAATAGATGTGATAGGGTTGAATTGAGCGAAAATATGTTGTAAAATTGACTGAAAGTGTATTTACTTTGATAGTTACTAAAAAGGTTAAAATAAGGAAATGCATCTATTTGCGATACCCCTAATAAACATTCCATTTCCAATTGCGGGAATTCTAAGTTTGGAAATAGCAGTCACAATAATTAAGAGGGAAGAAAAAAAAATGATTAATGCAATGCGCCCGAATTTCCTATTTAAATGTTTTGTCGTGAGATGGCGCTTGCTACTAATTCGATAGCCATATTTTGTTATAGCGATATCGCTGATCGCTATTATTGCAGAATAGGGCTCCTGAATTCAACTGTTTCTGGAAAAAATTGTAGAAGCTTAGAAAATTCAACTAAACTTAACACTTAAATTATGTAAATAAAAAAATAAATACAGTCATACTATTGAGAGTGACAGTTAACTCCTGTCTTCGGTTACTGCCTGAAGTCAAATTGCTTAGCAAAACTTATTACGATAAGCTTTTATTTTATTTTTTTTGCCAAAAGGATGTTTGGGAAATCTTTAATACCAAGTATCGCCACAGATAACGGATACGTATGTCAATATATCAGCAAGATAGAAAAAATATATCGTGATTTAAGGGTGACGTCAGTGACAATTATACAAAAGGTCGGTATACGGTAGCAGAAAATAAACAGCAACTGGCTGTTCAAGATAATCATAAGGCGAGCCGCAGTATTACTTTGGAAAATCCGTCCTAAAGTATTTAAGAGAAAATAAATGGGATCCTTGTAATGTCCAGTTGGTTCATGAACTAAGTGAAGATGGACAAGATAGACGACTTCAATTTTGCCAGACATTTTCGGATGAGGCAAGCGATGGCTTGGTCGACGGGATCCAATTGAGTGGCCGGTCAGGTCTCCAGGTTTGACCCCTTTAGATTATTTTCTGTGGGGTTATCTTAAGTGTAAGGTCTACGTTAACCGACCACATAACATCGAAGACTTAAAGAATGGGATAAGGGACGAAATGAGATTGATAGAACCTAACGTAGTTAATAACGTTTTGATGAATTTCAATATCGTCTCGGACATTGCCAAGAGGTTGGAGGTCATTTGGTAAAATTATTTTTATTTTTCAATTCAGTTTATTACATTTTCTAAATAAATAATAATGTGTTGATGTTTCAAGTTTCACTGAATTTTTTTCTTGGGAAACAGTTGAATTCAGGTTTAGAATATGACACATGTTTTTTGGTTATACATGAAATAATCTTCGAAAAAAATGGCAACTAAAATCAAAAACAAAAACCAAGCGGTTCTTCGAGAAAAAAGACACCTGAATTTTAAATGAATTTATGCCAACCTTTAGGTTCTCACCTGACCACGTGAACTCTGTCCGCTGACGTGGGAACGTGGTGAAACGATGCATAAAGTCAATGCGTCCGCATTCCTTGTCGTCCTGAGTTTGATTCTTGGTCTATGCGCTTTCCGTTCTTGTTAATTAACACATAACAAAAGCATTAAGATTGAAACCCAAACAGGTTGCGCTTCGAGTAGTAAGCTTCGCGCATGTGAATGCACCTCGGCGCTAATCAGCTTACAAGTGGGGATACGCGAGGTAGGTGGTGGAGGGGGTAAAAAAGCAATTTTAAGAGCCCAATGTATCTTAATGCACCAGTGCAATGTCTTTTTAATGCATTATTTATTATTATTATATCTACTACTGGTACATAATTCGTTCGTACAGTTTTTGCACTGATGTTACGTAATTTGGATTAAATACCAAATTAAATCGTAGACTTTGCAAATTGGTTTTCTTGACACTGTAGAGACCGTGTTTAAGCTTTCCATGTTGGTTTAATTTTAATTAATAAATATTTTAACTTCTGATTTATGTACGGGTGGATAAGACGTACATAAATCAGAAGTTAATCGTGTACATAAATGTAACTTACCGGTACTTACCTTTTTCTGTAAAAAAAAGTGCATTGGAAAAAAAAAACTTTAAAAAGACTCTTCTTTCTGTTCATATCACATAATTGCAAGTTTCTGTGGTTGCATTTTTGCATTTACATTTTTCATTAGTCTGGGTACATGCACCCAGCAATTAGCAATTCCTCTAAATACACATATACATGTTATTGTTTTGTTTACGTATTAAATTAGCATTAAAATGTCTGGATTTTCTAACTCAGAGTGGGCGCACGTATGTTATTTGTGTCAATTCTTTGTGTTATTGTTATGTCTACGTATTGGTCCTTGTATTTTACACATCTTGACTCACTAATTTTAAATTTTACGGTCACAGTACTTCACAAATTGTAATTAACATGTCTGTACAAATCTTGTTGTTTGAAGAAGATATTTTTAATATCTTTTTTTATGGAGATAATGCACATACATACATATGTATGTACAATCCCACAAAATAAACCTGGACGATTGGCAAGAGACGAGGCAGTATCGCCATACAGATTGCAAGCGATGTTGAACCTTAGGCGGATTCATCTGTTTATAAAAAACAGGCAGGTAGAATAACAAAAAAGTTTGTTCATTCGCTAGGAATTGCTATAAAAGCAACTTCACTTTTAAAACAAGGACAACCTGTGCGAATTTCGTCCGAAATATAAATTATTGCTAGTGATAAGAATTATTTTCCTTGTTTTCATAAATAAATTTCCTTGGGGAATATTGCCTATATTTCGGCGTGATATTTCCCGATGTCTAGGCTATTCTTTCACCAATGATAATTAGATCATACTTTTCTCACGCCAATGATATTTTCAGAATCGTATGCAAGTAATGGATGATTAAACTCTTGTATATTAAGCAAATATTTTCGCACATTTACTATAGGTATTGATTTGCGCTTACATTAAAAAGGACATTCATGAAATTCATTTATAATTTGCTTCTTGTTTAATTTGAAGACGACGCCATAATGGCAATAGGCGCAATATAAAAAATATTGTTTATTAATTATAAAAAAAATTAATAAAAATGGGTGTAATAATTAATGCAAGGCCACAATGCACAGCACAGCAGATTTACCTTAATTTTAAGTAGCGACGTACTTGTATTCCTGTTTGTTTTTAATACTGTTCAAATATATACAGGCTAACACATTTTCGATCCTCACCATGGGGATATTGCTTATTATTGGAGATGGAGGATACGTTTAAATTTGGTAACGCTGCTAAATCTTGTGTTTGTTATGAACCCGAAGAAAAAGTGAACCTGTGACAAATGACGTACGAGATTTAAGACAAAACGAAAAAACTCATATTCTTCTTTTATCTCTAGTACTTCTATTTTGGGCATGCAGAAAAAAACTAAGAACACATTCTTAAGGTCACTTTTAATCTTCTATCTAATGGTGTACTTGAAATTTTTATATGACGTTTCGATTCTTTCTGGTCATCATCAACTTTCTTATTTCTTAGAGACGCCATATTGGATTTTGACACCCTCAAAGAGTATTTTCTGATTTCAACCATGTGTTGACAAGAATTTTTGATATTATGGTTTTATTGACGAAGAGAATACATTTTAGTATTAAATAAGGTAACCATAAAATTTAAAACTGTCAAACGTGTCAATTATCATTCATTACTAATAAAAAAATGTACACCAGCGAAGAGAAAGGAGATATGTTAAGTATTTTTTATTTATGGAATCGAAATACAACAATAGAGAGTACAAGATATTTACAACTGTATCCAGAACGGCAACAGCCACATCGCACCATTATTCTATATATAATAATAGATCTTGTTTGAAACTTGGTCGAAATGGATTGTTTACCAACCCGCGTAATGTTTATGTTAACAGGAATTTGAATGAAAATAAAGGGGATATTTTCCAAATGGTAAATTAAAGGTGTGTTTTTGCAATATTTTAATAAATCTTGCATTTTCTAGATAAATAATAAATAATCCATCAACGTCTACACGCGAAGTGGCTTCAGAATTAAATTTGCCCCAGGCTCGAGTATGGACAACTTTACATCGAAACAGGTTTAAATGATACAAGATTCATGTTACCCACAGTTTAGTATCTGGTGATAATTTAAGACTACTGGAGTACTGAAACTGGTTAGTAAGAAGTTTAGAAGACGACGAAGATTTTTTAAACAAAATCATCTGGTCAGATGAATCAAAATTTACCAATTCTGGAATGTTTAATAGAAATACGGAGCACTATTGGGCAATAGAAAATCCCAGACAAAATAGGGCAAGGAAACCTCAACTTCGTTTTGAATTAAATGTTTTGATGGGCATTTTGGGAAACCGTCTCATAGGACCAGTTATGTGTGAAGAAATATTAAATGGGGAAAGATACTTAAACCTTCTTCACACATACGTATCTAACTTCTTAGAAAACACTATTACATTAGATCAACTACAGCATTTATGGTGGCAACAAGACGGCGCGCCGGCTCACAATGTGGCAATTGTGAGGAGTTACTTAAATCAAGAGTTTGCGAACCGTTGGATTGGAAATAGTGGGCTTGTTGAAAGGCCGGCCAGATCTGCCGACCTAAGCCCTCTGGATTATTTTTTATGGGGAGTTGTTAAAAGTAATATTTAAAAAGATGTCATACAAAACATTAAAGAACTTCGGAATAGACTCCAGAGTGCCTTTGGTGTGATTCCTAGAAACATAAAAGAGCCAGTTCAAAATGCCGGAAACCGTGCCCGATTGTGTATTAATCGAAATGGCCATTGGTTTTGTCATTCTGTAAAATGACAAAACTTCTTTGTTAATCCTGGATGGTTACTGTTCGTCGAATCGACGAAGCTCATTTACTCTTTATCACATTACTCTTTTATGTGTGTTCAAAT
>JARFOC010100042.1:0-12635 GCA_031763485.1 Osmoderma eremita | reverse complement strand
TACAGGCTCCATTAATGCAGTGAAAACTGTAATTAAATGTATAGGTTATAAAATTTCTAAAAATCAAGAAGAATATCTATATTACCCTGTGAACGGTCGAAAAAGATGGAAACGTTCTGAACAGAACGATTTCTACAACTATATATAAACAAATTAACCTGGAATTTAACTAAAAATATTTTAAAACTACGACGATAACTATTGACAGCAGTTGACGCTTTTAGAGAGATAAATAGGTATTTTGCCGACGCCGACATATGTGAATAAGTTGCAACATATCAATCGGTAGTGAAGATAGCGCTAATGACAGCAACTAAGGATAGTAAGAGATGAAAGTTGCTATCATATCGCATACTGCATACGGAGGCTAAGACGATCTATAGTAAAACTATTGGACGATAAATGCCTTCGATTTTTATTTGTTACAAGGGGATTATTGCGATAATACGAATGAATAAACTGTTTCATTCACCTACCGGAAATGTAGATATTTTCCCTTTGTAGAAAGGTTAAAATATCTCCCATTTTTTTTTCACTTCTTGAAATTTTTCAATGCGAATACACAACAATGTGATAACATCTCGGTGGAAGTAAGCAAAGAAGTATAATACTTCCTCGAGGAAGGTAGTCGAGTCGAGTTTCCGCAGTTTGTAGAACGCCGTTGTAGTCGCTGCCAACACCATCACTGTGAAGAAAACATTTCCTTTCTGTATATTTCAATGGGACGTCAAGTTGTCAAATCTCGGTGCCCGCGGTATCACGCACATTTATACGCTCCTCGAGGGGGGCGAATCCAATCTTTCCGCCCCGCTAGCGCCCCTCTGAAACCGAACAAGAACAACCCCGTCAAGTTCGCAGCGATTTTACTTCGCGTCGCTGTTCTGTATATTACTTCTTATAGATACGAGTATACATCATTCCTGTGGTATGTATTTGGGTATTTTCACCTTCTTCTTCGCTTTTCATTTTTATTTTCCCACACCTTCAAACATAAACAACTAGACGAAAAGCTCTTATTATAAACTTCCAATCATTTTCGTCAACACATGTTCCAATCCCAACAATCATCCCACAAAAGTTTGTCTTTAAGGTCCCCTTTTTATATGGACAGATATACGGAAGCCGGATCTTCGAACATACATATCTAAGGCTCCTATGAAATCTTAACTTCCTCAAAACCCCTTTACGGCAATAGAAAAGTCATCAACAATACAGAAAAAAATGAAGGAATTATAACGCGTCAATAAGATTTAATAGAAAACATATTTTATTGTAGTAATAACAACTTCCATAACGGCCCTTCTTGCACGTGAAGTAGAAAAAGACAAAGCAAAAAAGGGAGAAGCGGTAATCGCTTTTAATTAATTTGGAAGAAATAGGAGATACTGGAGCGGAACTATTGATTTCATCCATATCCGGAAGTAGAAAAAGCACATAAATCATCTGTTGTTTGTGGATAAATTTATATCCTTGGGTTGTGTTTCTACAAAAAGAATAACAGGGAATAGGAAAGAAAGATAAACATAAAATTATGCAACACAATAACAAAAAAAATTCTGTTTCATCTGTGGTACTCAAGCTTGCACTGATTTTGTTAAATTATAATGATTTCGTCATAAAAATGTGTTATAAAATAGGAAATGGCATAGAACACATTGTTCTGACATCGCTAGTTTACTTGACCTAACCCTTAAACGTTTGCTTTTTGTTTTTGTAATATATGTACAAATATTTTGTTATTTAAAAATTCTAAAAATACTGAAATTATTTGGATTTGTTAATTACCCTCATTTTCTGTTTTTTATTTTGAGTTCCCATTCTTTGTTAGTTATTAAATGTAATTTTCCTGGGGTTATATCGTTACCACCGAGAGAATAAGGGCGCAGTGCTGATGTGTTACGTCACCATCGATAGGCGTTCATAAACACATCGGTTGCTTCTTTTAACACGCAATTTAGTCTGAACTGTTAATTTTATTTCATATTATTTTCAGCAGCTTCCGGTTGAAATGAATGATTTCTGATTTCATCAGGTGGATCAATGGTTTCGTAAAACCACTCGATCTGTTACCAAAGATTCGCGATTTTAGTGTTAACAATGATTGAACTTACACTAATAGTTGAATCGGCTGCTGTCGAAAAATATATAATATTTGCTTCGGTAAAATGCAACTCCCACACCCTACTGTATTCACAAAGAATAAAATATTTTCGGGGAATAGGAAACATCCATTTTGCAAGAAACTGAAATATATGTGCCTTCGGGGCATTTTTATGATTACTGCGACAACCCGGGACACGTATAAACCATTGCAACATATAAGATAACACTAAAAGTACGCCATAAGAACACAAATAATTGAAATTAAATTGAACAAGCACGTGTTGCGAATTGGTCTAACCTTGTTCCCCCACTGCTATTCGACTATCAATGCTCACATAACGGAAGTGTGACGTCAGAGCACTGGGGCCTTTTACTATAGGTTGTAATGATTATATCCATGCGACAATTGTATCTCATTTATCGGTTGCTGTCCTGATGCCTTAAAATATTGAATGTGATGCTATAAATTTAAAATTAAATTTGTTAATTAAAATGAAGTGCTGCTTACATCTGATTCTAAATTAAATTTAATCGTTGATTAGTTATGTAAAAATATTAATTACAGCCGGTGCACGTATATTTGAAAAATGATTTATGAGGAAACGAGCAATTCAATTTATATTAGATTCATACAACATATGTGGCTCCTTTGTAACTTTAATGTTAAAAAAGCCGAGGAAAATAAAAAAAGTTCCCGCTTCGTAGTTCTCTGTGGAAAAGTTTGAGGACATATCCAGCCTCAAAACTATGCCAATTATAACGATAATTTTAACAATTTAATATCGAACACGATCATGTAAGTTTCTGAAGTATAACGCAACATGTGGTATTGGTTTTTTTCCCCTTTAGCTGGGAAATATATCCAGTATGTTATAGCTTCCTCGGACATGTCTGGGATATAAATTTAAAAACACAATATAAAAGTAAAGTAAAGAAACATGATTAATTTCTCCCATCTTAACTGTGTATTGAGAAACATTAACAATCCCAAAACAATCAACTGTTGAATGCCATTATGAGCTCGTGGTCTTCCGGTGTCATTGCAAAAGTAATGAACGCTGATTGGCAGAAACTTCTGTTGCTGTAAGTGTTCGAATTTGTGTTTTCGAAGATTGAAATTCAGAAAATATTATGGTACTTACTACAGTAGTACGCGAATACAGTGTTGCCAAATGTTTCTTTCAAGCGGCGCTAGAATCTTAAACGGCTTAAGGGCTATAAATAATTTTATCAGCTCATTTTATAACCTACATCCAGCCATTTAATATCCCGTTTCAATTATTAAAACCGACCTATAAATAAAGGTGATATGGGCTCGTCTTTAGGTATCTTCATTATTCAAAAATCGGTCGAGATCCTACTTATTGGTACGATGCTTTTATTATCAATTTTTCGACTACGCATGCGTATAAGAATGATTGCCTAGTATATGCGAACGGGATTTATATCAAGTTCTCTATGTGATCATTGATTGCCAACGTACAAAAATTTCCTTTAGTTGAATTACAATTTACTACATTGTAATTGTGATTACACCCCCGTATTGAACGCCCTCTGTTTACTATACTCATCACAGAGAGCGCATATAGTTAATAGGTCTAAATACCGCGACCGGTGTTCTCAAGTTTACCCATCTTAGAGCTTGTTTACAATTCTCTGGTACGAGTGTGTGTCGTCTTTCCCATGGCTATATGCAAATCTGATACAGTTGGTCGGAATTACTCGAAAGACGGGAACTGTAAACCCGGAATGGGAGCGTCGTAAAATCTCCGTAAACATATTACGAAAATGAGCTCCGGAATTTTGATATTTTTAATCGCGCCGGTGGTTCACGTGCATATAAACACATCTAGAAACTAGAGCGGCAATTAAAAAAGATGTTAAGTTTACACGTACAAAGTAACACCCACTAATAGAGGACTGGTTGTGCCGAAGCGTATTTGGAAACAATGAAGAATATAACAAGGTAGCTTCACGGGATTACACCTTTTAAATAAGGAAACTTGGCGCTTTTCCACTTCAACAACTCGCGACCGAATCTCTCCGTTTCCCCCTCGCAGTCTCGCCACCAGAATATTCTCCTTGGAGCAAGTAGCACTTCGTTAAGTTAAGTCTGAAAGTCGGAATTGCATTTTTCTATGAATTCGAGGTAAGAAGGTACATTGGAAACCCAATATTTAGACAGCAAATCAAACAAGATTCGACCCCTTTTTGCTCCATTCAAGAAACGGTGGGAATCGAACGAACGTCTAATTAAGAACTTGGAAATGTACAGCGTAATTTTCCACGACGCTGTAGACGCGTATAAAATCTTTAAACTCCGTACGAAACCTTAATCAGTGTTATTATTATATTTAATTATAAATTTCATCGCGTAGTGATAATTTCGTTTTGTACAATTAGAAAATTATATAAGTCAAGTCACCTCTAGTCAACATGTTTATTTCCAGAAAGGTACAATGCGATAATTCAGAGTTTCCGAAAGTTACGTAGTCTGGAGCAAGAGCGACTAGAACACTGGATTCTGATTCGTTGTAAATATGTACGTAAAAACAAACAAACTTATTGTTGGAAAGTTTCATTTAATGCCCCACCCCTAATGAAAAGAACAGCAGCTCTAATTCCATGCTAATGTTGAAGTTTTAAAACTGGGACGCAAATATTTATTAAACCGGTGGTACTGGGAAACACGCGTAACAAATATTCAGGTCTTCAAGTGTTTAAGCGATAACTAGTACGGGAATAGTTTGTTTAAAATACTATGTATACATACGCTCGATATGGATCGATTACCTCAAACTGTTTTGCTTCTGTTCGAATGCAATTATCATCAAGGATGTGTTAACGGTTCCCAGATCACCACGTGCATATTGAAGATTGTGTAATAAATGGGAGAAATTTTATATAAATATATATAGAGACAGATCAAAATGTAGCACCAGTGAGCGCAAGTTTTTCAAATTACGATTACTTTAGTCGAAACAATCTATGCTAAATTGAAATTGTTTTCCACAAGAACTTTGAACGCTTAAAAAAAAACATAATGTTGACGTGAGGTGATTGCTGACAGCATATGAGTACGTTAACCAATTATTCAATGGAAAAAAATCGGTATTGCATAAATAACGGCAAGAATTAAGATCACTGGTAGTTTCGTATGAAAATATTTCTTGGCCAAAATCATGTAAAAGCAGTCTATATACGTATACATCATTGCCCGAGATACACTCAGTATCTTTGACAATAACTTTGTGGAATTGGGAAGTTGAATCCAGAAACTGCTTGAGGTTTTGTATTTTTGGATTCGTCTTCATGGACCCCCTACATGTTTTTAAGTCCAAGGTCCATTGCTTAATATATTTCTACCATTTGTGATATTTAACAAACATACCGCGTTGATACTTTTAGCTTGCTCTTGAACTTTAGATTGCATTTTTTGGAACACTCCATCACTTTGATGATTCATGGCTACTGCACTATTAACTTGAAGGGGTAACACTTTGTTCAGTTACAAATCTACCGTATTTACGTTATAAAGGCTTTGAAAAGAATTCCTCCATACGCATGGTTTGTCCTGGATGCACCAGTTTCGCGAAACGTGCTTTTGCACAATCAAAAAGGGACGAATTGTTGACACTAAATGCAAGAAAAACTAAGCTCAAAGAATCGTTTGTTGGTTTAAGGACGCAATGTACCTAGTAATTTATTGGCCTACCGAAACCACAAGTTCCAATGGCAAGGCTTGTTAGTTGATTTTTCACCAATTCAATTTTAGTAACTAAAAATGCCATACGGTTTGTGTCTAATACGACAACATATGTATGTTAAGTTTATGTTGATTCAACCGTAAAGTATATCTTATAATAAATAATTTCTAACTAGGTTTCTTTTGCACTTTTGATGTCAAAAATGCGCAAATATATAAAAAAACGCAAGTAACAAACACATTGCCAATTTTAATCGATACCTTTTACCGTTTGCAAATCGCAGTAATGATTTCAAAATACATAATACCTGTTGATATACGTATTAAGTTTGTATGTAATAAACAAGGAAACACGATTAATGAAACGAGACCATTCAAATTAATTCGCAAATTCTGCTAATATTCAACCGCTCGTGTTTAATTCGTTTGGCTTTTTATAATACGGAATAATGCGTGATATATAGGGTGTGTATAAATTGGCGCAAAAGCTACAAGTGTCGTTACCCCTTGTTAAATTTTGAATCGAAAAACTCAACATCAAATATTTCGCAAGTGACGAAACGATCCGTTTGCGATTTGATGTACTTCCGGTTTTTCGATTTTTCGTCTCCATGAAGTTCTCTAAGCACGAAATATATGCTTAGTACATCCTGAAAATTTCAGCTCCCAATACCCTCTGGTTCGGTCTCTACGCTCGTCCAAAGTACTTCAAATTTCCTAGATTGTCGCTCAACTTTAATTTTTTTTTGCAACATTTCTGGACAGCGGATTCGCGTGAATATTTGCAGGCATAGTTAGCCATATATGCTCAGTACACCTTGAAAACTGCCTATACAATCTGGTTCGGGCTCTACACTCCTACAAAATTCCTGGATTGTTCTTCAATTTCCTAGATTGTCGCTCAACTTTAATTTTTTTGCGACAGTTCTGGACAACGGAATCGCGTGAAATTCCTCGTTTGCCGCTTAACGTTAATTAATTATCGTTATTGTTCGATATCTCTTGATATTAGAAATAGCAGCAATTTAGAATAAAGGGAACTTTTAATATCATTTTTCGCAAGAATAAGAAAACGTATGTTTGGTTCACCCTGGTGATATGGAACTACTTGTATATATGAAAATAATTTTAAAATGATAAGTTAAGACTGTCTGCAATTTTCGTAAATAACTTTTGATATCTTATATGATAAAGGATATATCGTCATCCTGTATGTATTCCTTCAGTATTTTTGTGTGTTGGGAAACAGATTACGAGATTTTTTCCACCCGATAGAATCAGATCTATTTGCATAAAGAGTGTCGAATACATCCAATTAGAGCCGGCGCGAATTATATGCCAACAGGACGCGTTAACGCACTCCGCCCTTTCAGATCTATATCTGTAAGCATCCATTTCCAAATATTTATTCGATGCGTCCCGGTATCCGGCCAAACAAGTCGCTAACGGGGGACCTTTCAAAATAATTACACGACTGATAAAGCCGCATTAAGCGACGCGGGGGTTTCAAAACAAGTCATAAAATGATCCTTCGATCTATGCGCCATTAATTAAATACGTTGAGCCGGTGGCAACGACCGTGCCAGGTTTTACACGACGAAATAATGCAAGACCCATCCATAATGCTTGTCGGCATTCGGCCACACTACAAATGTATGTAATGTATTTTTGGGAGTACCATTAGCGGTATAATTCCTGCATGTATGCTACAACGCACGCACGGCATAGGCAGCGACACCCGTAATAGTCTGATTTTTTAATCACCATTTCCTCTATTTTTTCGCTTCTAGTATTTAGCTTTTCAGTAGTTCTATTTTGGCATAGCAAAATACGGAGACAGTCACACATTTAAAAAAGATCCGAATTGTTTATACCGGGTTTGTTAGTAAAGATAGCAAGGACTGTGGGGCAGCACAATAAACACAACGAATTCGGCTATTCGACTTGATAATGGGAATCCACGTATTCCCGAAACACGTGTCGTCCCGAATTAATTAATATTTGTGCGGGAGGAGTAATCCGAACAGTGTGTTTACCGGGTTTGTTGGTTATTTTTCGCTGCAGTTATCCCATCATTGTTTGCAATCTTTTCAAATAATTTTCTTTTCTCATAATTCCATGGATTCTCATCAAATCCTTTTTATCTGCGTAACAGAAACATATCCAATTTGAATTCGCCGCTCATTGCTCATGTTTGATACATACGCAGGTCACAGCACTCACTAATTCATTGGCCGCATTCAGCAGAGCTACCGGTGACTAACCGGTGGAGAAAATCCGACTGAATGCTAGCGGTAACTTACCGATCACCACATTTTAAGTATGATTTGTTTACATACCGGTGTCAAAGTGTCAGAGAGGTTAAGAGTTGTGTTTAGTGTTTTGTGATTTTGTCAATTGATATTCGTTAAAATCAGGGGGGATGAACTAGTATATCTTTAGCGTAAACCAGGGGTTGCTTGAGCAATAGAGTGTAAAATTGTAGAACTTTACATAGGGTATTGTAAATTTATATTACAATTCCTTTAGTTGTTACTAGTTCTTCTGGTTTTTACTTATTGTTTAATCATTATCATCATTTTTATTATTATTGTGTATTTCGTCTGTAAAGATTGACATGCCCCGAATTGATTATTGTGTTAACGCGCGTCAAGCTAAAAATGATTCATCGCCAGGTACCTAGACGCGACTGTAGTTTTTAGTGTAATTATATTCCTAATGGCTATATTTTCGTTGAGTAGAGTAGATTAATGTTCGAGCGAATTGTTTTCCTTCAGAGTGTTTAGTTTGTAAGTTACTATTGTGGAAGTAAGTACGTGAATAAAATTATTGTTAAAGTTGGTTGGCGCGTTATTGTGTTTGAAAAATAAGTTGGTTTAACAATTTTGTGCGGTAGGAGTAATCCGAACAGTGTGTTTATTGTATACCGTCTGGTAAGCAAAAAAATTAATTCCAATGTGCAAAAATAACTTTCAGGAATACATTAATCGAAACCGTCAATGCGTGTCTTTTGCGCAACTTTTTTTTACAGAATTATAGTTGGAAATAGAACATGTGCTACTTAAAAATCCGCACGGCAGAATACATACCCTTTTTGGCACATTTTGTGAATGACATTACGCGAAAAAAAGCTTGTATAGAAGAATCAATAGATATTTGGACGGCATCAAGCATGCTGTCAAGTTTGAAATATATGAGATTTGGCGCGGTAGTCTGTTTAGTTAGGTTCGCAGACCACCAGAGGGATAGTCGCACAATTTTAACGTTAAGTTCCCCATCTACCCTTATTATATTATTTCTAGTTAAAATGTCCGAAGAATTGTTATGACGGTAAAGTAATTGAATCAAATATATATGAATAAATATGAAATTATGAATATTAACTGATCCGTCATTCTTTAATTTCACCCTAAAAGTGAATATATATAAAATATTATTATTACTACTGGTATCTAGAGCCTAGATCTCTAGACGCTATGGCTAGAGGTTATGTTGTCACTACAAATTTTAAGCAAAACTTACCGGTGACTATTTTTATGCATTTAGTATAAAATGAGCGGTATATAGTACCGGTTAATCATCGGTAAGTCTGCTGAATGCGGCCATTGTTAACTTGAATGAAGTACTTCTCAGTTCAAAGGAGTCGCAGCAATGGCTCTTCTATAGCAATGCTACTGTGAACCCGGAAGCAATACATGCTGCACTGTACATACAGAAATTGGTTGTTTTCAATCCGATTCTGTCACAGTCATTTATTTGTTAATATAATGATTCTTCAATGTAACTGTAAATAACAACACAAATAATTAAAAAAATAACATAAAACCTCTAAGTTTGCTTTAAGCTATTTCTAATGCACAATTGAGTAATTTATGAAGGTCCGAATTGGTTATACCAGCTTTGTTGTTGGGAGCTATTAAAATATTTTCAAATAAAGAAAATTATTTCCATATTTCCATGAATTCTCATCAATTCCCCTTTATTTTTGTATCAGAAACATGTCTAAATAATCACTATGTTATGAATACGTAGCTTCTATGTTCTATGTCTCGCTGTGTTACAGTGAGTGAGGTGAAAAAGAGCAGACAGACACGTGCTTTTGTATCAACCGTGCATATTATTCTTTCCTTCTGAGGAATAGGTGTTATTACAATTGCACATGCGCGAGCGCGCCAAATTCAACGTTCAAATTAGAAACTGAAACATACTGAAAAATCTCTTTCCTTGTTAAGTGCCAATGAGTTGATTATTTTTTGCTGGAGTATTTCCATTATTGTTTTTAGTATTTTCAAATAATTTCTTTTTGTCATAATTCCATCAATTCTCATCAAATCCCCTTTATCTGGGTAACAAAAACGTATCTAAATAGCTACAGAGAGGTCTCTTTCTTTGTTTTGCGGTTGGTAAACAGCACTCACTTCAGTTTTAGGCCTTTTAATAAAGATACACTTCGCTTCTCTGAGTATTTCTGCATTCACCTTAAGAAGATAGCGTTGGGAAGGATAAGGCAATCCTTGTCTATGGAGATTGTATCTTATAACTCAGAATTTGCAGACGTATTTGCGTAATTATATTAATGTTGGCAGTAGGTTGATGCAATACCAAAAATATTATATAAATACGAAGGTTTCACGGTGAAGTTACGCAAATATTTTCGTCTAATACAGCCGTCACAGGATATTTCCACCCTATCGGTAATTATACGTGAAAATTTTGGAGGCGCATCCCTTCTCCCGGAGCGAAACAAAAAGTTGCCCCTTCTAAAGGGTTGGTAGAAATTTCTCTACCTGCTGACGAGCTTTTCGACGTGCCACAGCATTTAAAAGGCAACCAGGGAGGAAGACGATGAAAAATACTTGTTATCAAAAGCGAAATAGTCAAAAGCGAAAGGGTAATTGATTTAAATATTCATTAAAAAGGAAAAATAAAACAAACGCAACGGCCAAGAGTTCGCCGCGAATAAATTGCCCGAAACCAGCTCAAAACAGAAAGGAATTAAAGTCGTCGAAATACAATAAAGTTCTTTGTCTTTTTTTATGTTTTTAATTACATGCTATGCTGAGGAATTTCAACGTTCTATTAAATTTTAATTTGACATGGAAATTCTCAGGTGAAGGTTTCGACCTAAAATAATCACAAAACCATAGAAAATTATACATAGCTCGATAGTTGTTTTAATAGTGTGTGCTACCATCAGTGGCGGTTCGTGAGTTTTTAGGCGTAAGAGCTGCCATGCCCGCTAAACGCCACTTCAAATTCTCCACAAATAAGTACTTCCCTATAAACTATTCTTAATTTTGGTTGTTATTACTTAAACTTAAATTAAACTCCAATCGCGAATGCGCACAGAAAAGTAAAGAAAGTATCCAGGACAGGTGCGCCAGCCCTAGAAGTGCTCCTGATATAGAATAAATATTATATTTCTACTGCTTCGAATATAACGACAAAATGTATTATTAATATGTAAAGCACCAAAAAAAACTCAACTTCAAAAACTTCACAAACCGATAAGTACATCCAATATATTATTACACAATATTACAGAATTATATATATATACGTATGTGTGTAAAGTTAAAACTTAATGATTAAGCTACTTCATTAAGATGTTGTAATTCTGGTACCACCATTAAGGGAGGTAAACAATTTATTTACAGGCACTAATACAATAGATAAACTAAATAAAAAACAGCAAGTATTTCACTAATTTATTGTCGTTTAAATAATGTTAGATAACTTCTAACATTATTTATCTAATATCTATGTATATCTAAGCGTCTGTTTGTGAAAAAATAGATTTTTAGATCCGTGTATGTACATATAACAATGGTTACAACCGCTCTGTATGTAGCACATGATATTTTATTTCAAATATATAAACAAAAAACACTTAAACGCATTTTTTGCTTGGATCGAAACTAATCGGACGTACAGGTAAACACGTGCTTGAATCCGGTAAGATGTCCACAGTTTACTTCGTGCTTCGGTTTCATTTGGACGGCTTTCTAAACTTATCGTTTCTATATAGAATTGTTTTAGTTAACAGGAATTTGTGTTCGGGAATTAAAAATCGAATTAGTGTTAGGTGTCGGTTTGTGTCTGATGTTTTACTGGTTTGAATGTTCTTAGGATTAGGGCAATTCCCAATGGATGAAAATGGTTAGTTTATTTTATTCTGATTCCATATTAAAATTTGTAAATTATCATATGGATAGGTGTGAAAAGTTTTATTATGATATAATTACCGGTATCTGGCGATAAATAATAATAATAGATAATAAAAAATAAATTAGATAAAATATGTGGTAATTACAGAATCGTGGCCTCATTCTCAGCTGTTCGCGGGCATGCAATTCGCATGCGCAATGGTGCTCAACGTTAGATTTTATTTAATACCTAGGCAAGTTCCTGTATTCAACAATTGATGGCATCTGTTTCGTCATCATGGGATGCAAGTTAATTTATTGTGGTTGTAAATACAACTCTGATGGCTACAGATTGAATGTGAATTTATAAACCCTTTGTTGGATGGTTGCACTGTGGATATGTTTAACCGAACCTATATGCCAAAGGCGAGCATTGAAATATCGCATGAACATGGAAAATTGTTTGTTGTCTGCAGCTATTACTGCAACTGTGTAAAAAACCATTAATTTTTAATTCTAGTTCATCTTCTAGTGTTGTTGCTGCATTATTTAAATCAATGTGTACATAACCTCTACAACTATTAATCGGATCCTTCCACTATTGAAGCAGATGGAATGGATGGAACATCAGAAAATTTTGTTGACGTTCAAGATGAATTTAGGAACTTGTTGGATGGATT
>JARFOC010100031.1:0-12635 GCA_031763485.1 Osmoderma eremita | reverse complement strand
ACTCCTCATACAACAAGATTCTGAGCTACCTCAGGGGCCTGGACTTGTTGGATGAACTCTAGGATGCCATCCGCTCCGCAATAGGACCAACCGTCCGAGGTGGAAGGAGTTATTTACAACCCGGCGGATGACATCATTTTCCCAAATACCCAAATACCCCAATATAAAATAGAGTTGGCAGGTCTTGCGGATTATAGCGCTTAAGTCAAAGGCTACGAATGAGTTTTCTATGAAGTTGGAGCACCATAGTGTTGGGATGCGTACTTAGCCTTTGTAAATGCCATGCACAATTTTTCTTATTTTCTGCTTTACATTCACTACATTGAGGCCGCGACTGATAACTACGTTGAGCATGAACAATGGAGCATCTGTGATTATTCCCAATACTTCAGACTGGAGTTGTTGTTGTGTGTCAAGGATATTGATGTTGGAAGTACAGACAATACAGATTATGAAGTTTGGTTCCTGGTTGTTTCCTTTTCATGTACATGTGCTTAGGCCAGGTAAGTCTTCAATCGAGATACATTCCTTAAAATTTGGACAATTCCTTTTGGGCTTGTGTCTGGTTATTCAGTTAAGTGGTTGGGCAGGTTCCTATTAAGTGTGATAACTTCTCTAGATGGTCTTGTGGCATATTTAATACTTTGCTCCGTATTCTGTGTACGGCTAGTACTGCTATGGCGTCCACAAATGAGGCTCTAGTGATATTGGTACTAGCAGGTAAATCAGCTGTATAATTAATAGTACATTCAGCAAATTTTCAGCAAATCGCAAGCTGGAGTTCAAAGTTAGCCTGCTTTTAAACTTAATCCTTGAAACAAATTGGAAGTGTATATAATGAAAAAACTTAAAACTAAGTATTCTACTACATGCCTCTTGTCCTAAAAAATAACAAAAGTCTACTATTCTCTACTATCAAGTACAGTACTGGTCCCACCACATTTCCTTGAAGGACTCCAGATTTTATCGGTAGTAGTGTCTTTTGTTCTGCTTGAACTTTCACTAGGAAATCCAATTTGTAGGGATAATATTGGTACTCTGCATAGATTACCAGGAAAATTTATATTTCATTTATACACCAATACTGTGCAAACTAGCGAAGCTCTATCGAAGGCCTGTCCGATATCAAGGAATGCTGCAGAGCAGTAACTTTTGTCTTCAAGGACTTGTCTAATTTTCGATGTAGTTCTGTGGACTTGCTCTATAGTCGAATACTGTTGTCAGAATCTAATTTAATAATCAGGGATAAGCTGTTTTAGGGTAAGATTTAGTCTTTCTACGAAAAGCTTATCTTAACTTTGATATTATCACAACTAAGCTAATAGGTTTATATTTTCAAGGCGTCCCTTCATAAAGATCTTTGAATAGTACCTGAATCCAACCTGTGACTTATAAATTAGGACAACTCGATTAGCTTAATAACTTAAGGTATCTAATATTAAGCATCTTCCAAAATTCGTTTGCAATATACTATATTACGCATTTTTCGTTCGAGAAGACGCGAGAGTTAACTTTACTAGATTTATCGCCTGCTGTCCATCACATCGCTAACTATTTAAGGTATTTTAAAAAAGTCAATTTTGTCGCAGAATGATAAATTTCCGGACATGCCTTACACTAAAGAATTCCCCAATCACATTTATTTAAAATACCATTTTCCGGTCACTTTCCCAGTCACCCCTTAGCCTCTAAGAACTGTAATTTAAAAACGCCCCGGTTCCGTGTCATCCGCACGACGACTTGGCGTCCCTCACTATGTCTTCGGTCCTTTAAATATACAATTTAAAGCTACCCACAGCACCAGTTCCAGTCCGCTCAGACGTAAATACTTTTCGTCGAAAGAAACAAATTCAGTGTCTTTGAAATCGAATTTTTTAATTTCTTCTTTGGCTGGGGTCTGTTCATTAGTTTCATTCTTTCAAACACACTCCCGCTATTTTGTCTGGTGGTAGATTTAATTACTTCTTTTTTTATAACTAGTTGTCAATATTAAAACAAGTGGTGTCATTAAAAAGACGTATAAACAAATTGTAAGTTAGTTTACCTATCAAATTAGATAACTACGCATTTTAGGAAGTAAATGCTTTTGCCTAAAACAAATTACGTACACTGCAATGTATCGCAACTATGATGAAACTTTTTGTAAATTGATAGGGCCTATTACAGGAAAATCCGAAGAGTCCGATAAATTTACATGAATATTCAGTTGCGTAACATCATGCTGATGCAGATGTATCGATGTAGCAAGAAGAATGGTGAATGTGAGGTTACACACCAACAACTGCACGTACTTTTGAATACACGTTTTGATGTTATAACTGTTTATTCCAACGACTCCTAGCGGGCCACAGTAAGGCCGGAAATTTTAATTTATCCGGACGCTATACTCTTTAAAAGTAAGTGAAGAATTTCTTTAAAAAGATATTTGTAATAAAGTGCAATACACCAGGAGTAAATTTGCACGAGGATGCCCGTGTTTGACGAAAGATGGGTGTTTGTTTGAAAATCTGCATTACCGACTGTGAGTAATATTCTTTAGTCGACATTTGGTCGACATCCACCAACATTTCGAAAAGATTCATCGAGTACTTTCCTTTTTATAGTTGTTGAAAGTGGCTAAGTGTATGAATTTTTGTAATCGCGGAAAGAAGTTATACCGGTTAGTGATTAGATTCCTTTTTTTTGGATGGGGAAGCGTGTGTAGAAATCTATGGCATGCAGTTTATAAGAATCATGCAGCATCGATGACTACCAAGAGATACTGGTTTAATGAATTTAAGCGTGGCCGAACCTCCGTCTTTGATGAGGAGCGCCCAGGTTGTCCTGTTAAGGTGACTACGGACGATATGGTCAATAAAGTGCATAATATTGTACTAGCAGACCGCCAGATGAAGATAAGAGAGATAGCTAAGATGGCAAACATCTCAACTGAACGTGTACAAAATATCCCGCACGAAAAATTGGGTATGGGAAGGCTATCCGCGAGATGGGTGCGGCGTCTGCTAACGATTGATCAGAAACGCAAACGCGTAACAACTTGAACGCAATGTTTGGCCGTTAGGCGTAATACGAGTGAGTTTCTTCCGCGTTATGTGACCGTTGATGAGACATGGATTCATCACTGTACACTGGAAACCAAAGCTCAGTCAGCACAGTGGGTTTCTCCCAGCGAACGTGTACCAAAGAAGGCAAAGACGATACCATCAGTCGGAAAAGTTACGGCGACGATTTTTTGGGATTCGAGAGGTATCATCTTAATAGATTATTAGGATAATGGAAGAACTGTCACGGGTCAGTACTATGCTTATTTATTGAACCGATTTGACGTTGAAGTAACGAGGAAAAGGCCACATCTAGCGAGGAAAAAATCCTCTTTCATCATGATAGCGGACCGGCCCACCCATCTGCAATTGTCACAGCAAAACTGACTTAGTTACGGTACGAAGTGTTGCCTCATCCACCATATTTGGCAGATTTGGGCGAAACAATTGCGTTGTTTTTCTGAACACAGATATTTATCATACCACCCTGGTATTGTGAGGACGAAGACTTATTACAAGAAACCATTTGGTACAAATCATAACACTTAATTGTATTTCATGTGATAAAAATCTAAGAATACACATACAAATTGTTTGAAGTTAGGTGTTTAGTCTATTTCACGTGTCACATTTGAAAGTAGTTGACTTTCCGATAAAACAATAAAAATTGCAAAAACATATAAAAGCTATACCTATTTCTGAAATGCATTGTTTGTGAATGAAGTATTAAGTATTCTACCGTCGCCAACTCGAGTTACTCTCTATTAAAATTCAATTAGCAATGGCAATTACAATGACTGTTTGTGTATCTTGAATGTGAAACTGAAATGAGTAACCACTATTTTATTATGAGGTATGTATCTGAAAGAATTCAAAGGACAGTGTTAAAGGTAACCGAACAATAAATAAATGCTACGTCATGTTGGCGCGTGCAAGAGCTTGTTAGTTGAATCGGCCTCCTCGCGACCATTGTACCACCTAATTTAATAATAGTATTGCTGACTAAATACGGCCCATTCATGGATTTGTTGTATCATTGTGCCATTGTGTAATTTGTCATGCGTCATGTATTTCTCTCTCTATAGTCGTTTACAATTTTTGTTCCTTCTTTTAGTGTTGCTCGGCCCGCTCTAACGATTGAATTGTAAAAGTACGCATACAACTGAGTCGGCCCATGCAACATAATGAAAATTATATTCATCTACGGCGCAACAATGGCAAGAAATAAACACAAAATTATGCTCAAATTTTCTCAAATATTAACTTGTGGTATTGGTTACTTTGTTATCACGTATGTATGCACACTATTATCAAAAACTGTATATATTTCCAACGGAGAAAAGTTATATGTAAGTATACCTCTATGCTTTTGGTGCTCATGCACTCGCCCTCGCAGGTATACATTGACACTCTAATACATAACAAGATACAAAAGAAAGTGAAGGGCAATTGAAGTAAATAATTTGAAATTGTGTTGGAAAGATAATCAATAATTATAGGAATGTTTCAGTAAGTAGTGACAAAACTAGTAAAAGAAAAGAAAAACTGAACTCACGCGTGGTGTGCTGATGCTTCCAAGTTGTTCTGGACAAGATTTGAATTTGGCTTCCAAAAAATACAAGAGGATATAGGATACCTTTAAACATATAGTACCTGAAATATCAGCTTTGTTTGAGCTCTGAGCCATTATCTGTGAAACCTTCCACTTCATCAAAAATTAGTACATATAGTCTAGAGTTCCGTGGAAGTTCTTTTATTCTACGAGCAAGGTTTCGGAAGATGTTACCACAGATCCCTGGTTCAATTAACCATGTAGTAACGGCCGAAGAATTTGAGTACTTGCTAATAAAAATATTTTGTTCAAAAATGTGTGAGTGTTTATACAAAGAAAGTGAAAGAATTTTATGATACCAGCTGAAACGCTTTCCGTTATTTTTCTTTTTAGTTCAAAATCTGAGGTCTGAAATAATTCCTCACAATAGGATCATTGGAAATCAATTTTCTCGATAGCGTTTTCACATAATTCCAATATTTGCTTAAAGGATATTTTTTTCTTTATACATCTTGCATATATTTTTTTTTATAGTTACAAATCCTTTATATAGCAATTTTTATTTTGAGATTAAGCATTTAGCTTGGGTGTCTCCTACCAAAGTTAAACTAGAAGTTATAATTTTAAAAAAATAACTAAACAAAACAATGCAATAAACCAAACGCAACTAAAAATAATAAAAAAATTGTACTAATGTTCCTCCAAGTAAAAGTGAGCCCTCGGAAAATACGCGAATTAATGCATGATTCCCTGCACCACACTATCTTGAGAATTACACTCTCGAACTACAAATCATTCATAGGTTATACTAATTTTTTGTCTCCAAATGTAGACCTAAAGACTAACTTAGACGAACTATGTCAAAGAAAAAAATACAACAAACCTATAAGACAAAAAAGACATACATATTTTGCGTAAACTTTTCTAATTAAAGATATATGTTTGATTGTGATTTCAGCTGAAGATGTAAAGATTCATCTGCTATGGAGGTGCTTCTATTCTATGCACTAAATCATCAGAATTACCACTTAAGGAGGGATGATATGATGTACGTAACTGACCTACATTCTGAAAAATTATACTTTGTAATTTAACCTTAATTAGAAATCAAAGAACTAATTACTTACGTGGAAGAAATAGTGTACGAATTACAGTAGCATTAAGTATTTTGTTTCGAAATGCTTTCGGCACACACGACAAGAGTGATTTTTATGCCAGTCAATTTTTAATAACTCCACATTCCCACAGGCTGATATTCGATCATAGAATCTTAAGGTGTATGTCTTTGGAAATGTGTGGAATACTGTAAATGTGCACCATCCCGGTTGCACTTAAAAATCTGGCGCTTCTTTTTGTGACTCATATTGAATATTATCAACAAAATCGACAAACTGAATCAAGGTAAACAAACTCTTACATTCTTGCATCTTAATTGTCCAGCTCGAAATAAAATCCTGCATCAGCGACTCCTCAGTTTGAAGCGGGTACTAAATATTTAACACTCATTTTGTCTACTAGAACGTTTCCAGAATAACTACATATCAAGACGTCCTCATAAACATATCACACTTATTAAATATGTCCTAAAATATTGTAAAAGAAGAAATTGGGTCATAAAGTTACTAATTCTAATCTATACGACCACCCCTTTAATAGCGTATGATAAGAAGTGATATAGAAAATCCGGTTTACATTGGTAAGTTATCTTAATCTTATTTCGTGGCATTGGATGGCAAAATTAAATATTTAAAAACCGTTCTTTTTGAAGCAAACTATATGCTAGAGGGCATTTTGTGGTTGCAGCAAAACACTGCAAAACCTTGACATAAAATAATTACTTTTACAGACATTGAATAATGCAATTGTGTACCAATTTAAAACAATCTTTAAGGTCTTCTTTGAAATAGGTAAATTAAATTAATAGGATACCGACGTCGTGTAAGACACATGTCCGGCAAATTCTACCCGAAACGGGAATTTAGTAAACGCGGTGAATATTTTAAAGCGAATTTTCCCTTCACAATAAGGCTATTAGTGTAATAGACTGGCATCCTGGACCGTGTCCAGACTGGAAAAGACGGCATTCGCGACAAATTGGGGTGAGAGATCGGACCCTGGTCGTAAGACGTTTACCGGTACACCAGGGATAATAAAACTTTATCTCGTGGGCCGGTGTTATCCCACTGGATTTTCCTACAAATTTAATCTCTGCATCTATGCTGCTGAAATTCCGAAGGCCATGCGATGGGTGGGATAGACGTTTATAAAGTTGGCGCTCCTAATGCTTTTTGTATAGTCTCGACAGTACTTCTTCGGGTAACAGGTTCGTTACTGCTGGTATCAATAAAACGATTCGACTAGAATAGGGATTGACCAGGGGTTACGGACAATAAACTGACATTAGATATGTGTTAGGAAACACCCTTGCTTTTTTAATAGTCATGCTTCTTTCTTGTGTTTACATTGTCGTTCACACTCCTACGCTATTATATTTCAAGCTAAGAAGTGTGCTAGATGTTTGATATAGTATTGGATGCTATCTCATCCTATATAAGTGTATCACTTCATACAAGTCAGTAGGATACAAAATGGCATACTGTTATGTTTGTGAACATAACGTGGATATATAATTAATGAAGGGTTATATTACAGCTTTTTATTGAAGCAAACATAAAAACTTACCCATCTTATTTCAAATCGAAAACATGGCTGCTCGTTTTAAGTATTTGATTCTCATACTTTCTTCACCTGAAAATAGTTTTCTTTCGTTTTTTAATACAAAAGGTATATTATACTGCATGCCAGGGGTTCCCAAACTTTATCGGTGCCCGGCACACTTACAGGTTCCGCATTTAAATTCACAATGACCTAGATCAGGCACAGAACTCTTAAGATAAACTCATCTATGTGAAAGTCTGGTCTATTATAACTGAATTACAAGAACGATCAAATTAAAACACGAAAATACAAAAAAAAATTATGTGAATGGTGAAAACCTTCAACGACAAGTAAGTTAAAGTGACGGGTGGGCTTGCTCATCACCATACATTTTTTCAAAACGCGGAATAAGTTTTGATACTGCAACTCATTTCTCGCTGCACATCGATTTTTGAGTGATATTTGCTTTTTATTTTAGCTACAGCTGAAAATCCGGTTTTGCATAAACAAGTTGTCGCAAAAAGAATGAGGATCCTTACAGCTTTTGAACACAGACTTCGACATACATTTTTGATTAATATCCAAAGCTCCACTAAATCGGAAGACGCAACAACTGCAGCTTTTCCTAAACACCGCAACCTTCTCCAAAAGTTTCAAAACGTGCATGTTATTGCCTTGCAGAGACAGATTAAAGGCATTCGGCTTGTCAACTATATCGCAGAAGTACGATAGTTTCAGCAAAAGGCGGGGTTCAGTTTTCGTGACCTTCCTATTGAAGAAAAGTATTAATTTCTTGACATAGTTCGAATGCACGGGATAAGACTGTGCCACGTGAAAGCTATCGTGAACTGCATGACCTATGTCCATGCATAGCTTTCTGCAAAATCTGGTTTTCAGTGGCCTAGTTTCACATCTACAACACGTTCTAATACCAAATTCATTAGAGAGCTCATCGATTTTGACGCAGGTGCTTTCATGTTCATAATACAATTCACATGGCATGCGGTGCTTTGCTGCGAATGCTGCAATCTTCGATAGCGACCAGACATTAAACGAGCACCATCAGTACACATAAAGATGCACTTTTTCCAATCCAAATCATTTTCGGTTATAAACTTGTCAAACACATCAAATAAGTATCCAATCTTTGCGCTTCAAATGATGCTTTTGCAGGACAGAGGGTCTTCAGCGATTATATTATCATCCAGGAAGCGTACATAACAAATAAAGTGTGCGTCTTTGCTACTGTCAGTACACTTACCAAGTTGCAGATCAAATTCATAGTCTTTATTAATTCATCATTGAGACACAGAGCTATATGATGGATTCATCGACAAATAGTATTGTTGGACAAAGCTACCTTTTAAATTAATTTTCCCGCCGATTCTTCCAGCATAATATTGACCATGTCAAGAGCAGCCGGTAGAATACGCTCTTCTGCGATGTTGTGCTACTCTGCATGCGACCTTAGAAGATGCTAGCAGTGCTTGATTACTCTCACTTGAACTGTCGACTTGCTTATTTAATAGAAATCTTTCCAATTTTCTACGACTGTACGAAAACACAAAGCGGCACACTGAAACAAAGTGGGCGCTCCTTTATTAACGAGCATCTTAAAACCGTTAGCTTTTCTGCTCAGATGTCTTCGATTGTTATTTAGGAACTGAATTGGCTTGCCGAAGTGGTGCCGTGTTTATACTAGCTGCTCCACCTACTTACAACTTTCGCGAAACTTCGACAAACCTACTAGAAATTTCTATAAACTTCACGAAAGTTCCATAATATTCTGGAATATTCTATGTTCCATATTTTTCCAGAAAGTTCTACAAGGTACGAAAATGATCTAGTGTAAGTGTTCTAGAAAGTTCTATTAGCCTCGAAGACGTTTCGAATTGTTCATTCTAGAATACTCCAGACCACTAGGTCTGTCCCCCTTCCCAGGAGTGCCTTATGGTACCCCTGTTTACTCTCTACGCGGCGGCACACCTATGGAACTCCTGGTGTGTGGTAATCATTTTATTTCGTGATTATTGCTAATACCCAAAGGACTAATAATCGTTTATTACAACTCATTATTTTCAATGCATTGATTGTTTTATCCAGGCACTATTTACTTTTGTCAATTTTAAGCGTAGTGACATATCAATAACGCATTCTTATTAGGAGTTTTGAAATCCTACACTAAAATTTAGGTCATTTTGATATTCGGTTTACACTTTGTTATACTTGCTTATATGTGATACTTGCGTTAACTTGCTGCCATAAGAAAACATTTTGGATATATGCATGTATGTTGTAACGGAACGTACATTCATTTGTGAACACCCCGTAATTATATGTCAAGCCAGGGAAATTAAATTATATTAATATTAAATAATGCTATCAATATATCTACACTTTTCCAGACTGTTAGTCAATCACTGTTCTTTCAACGGTACACCGCTTATTTCAGGTAATGTCTCTTCTTTTATTTATTTGGAATATCTTCCTTTTTAATTTCTTTTTTGCGTTATACATTTCTCTTTTTTTCTGGTTTTCTTTATTCCTTTTTTAGGTGCCACTGTTATCATGGTTGTTGTTGAGTTGATAGAACTAAGAAATGGAGTGTTGTTTGTAAATGCAAACTGCGCAATGTTGTTTTTATAATAACTATACTTCTAGTTACATATAAAAAGTCAATAATCCTCATAAATGTAGAATAAAAACTGATAGCAACGCCAACAAATGAGACTTACCCAGAACACCTTCTATTGAGAGCTTCGAATGATTTGCGGCCCTTCTACCACTGCATCAGTAACTCCTGTAATGTAATTATAACATTTAAAGTAATCACAACGTGTCTTGATTGCGTATTGTTACAGCGGGAATGAACCGCAAAATTTACCAGCAAATGGTCACACTTTATAATCAACCTATTTAAGTTCCCTACTATGCGGTCCGTCTCAAGCGTTACTGTTCCAGGGATCGACTAATTGACATCTCAATTTAGCATCCGTCAAGTTAGTAATCGTAATGATACGGTGTGATGAGCAATATTGAAAGCTGCATTTGGCGTAACTCCGTATTATAGTCCGGTTCCTGTCCACAAATACTTACTGAATACCTGACCTGCAGTTAAATGATTCGAAAGAAAAAACCTACTTCTAAGCGATGCAATCGTTATATGAAGCACGAATCACGTGCTCTTGTGTTTTACTTGTTTTTAAAATTGTATTTGTTGTCTTACAATTACACCGGTTAATAATAGTAATTTAATTAAATTAAATATTAAATGAATTAAGGTAAGCTACCAGTTTAGAAAACATTTGAAAAAATTAATTTGTGAATAAATTAGCGTTAGGTGCAGTAATATGCAGTATATATTGCTGACCGCTATTTATACGTTAGTAGTGCTTATGAAATGCTTCCTTCTTACCTCGGATCATGCGTTCGCGATAGTCTATTACACAAACATGAAATTTTGGTTCGTCACTAAAAATTATTTTTCTCCAGTAATATTCAGTCCACAATAGCTTAGACTTCGCGCAAGTATAGAGCAACGTAGTTCCTTTGAATTGCAGATTTTCTTTCCTTACGGAAGCCGTCCGAAAAGACTTCAGCCCATTGTCATTGTATTTATCTCAAATTTTTGTACGCATGCCCTATTTCACCCATTCCCAGATCCTTGTGCTCTGTACCAATCCTTTTTCCTGGCTTGCATATTTTCATCAACTATTTTAATTTACTGATTTTAAGCTACTGATATTCTGCCGGCAACAATACGCTAAAAAAACAAGACTTCTTTTTATTTCAACGCCCACTTGGCCACACAGAATTATCCGGAAAAATAATATAAAGTGCGCTAATATTCGTTTGAACTTTCGGTTGTCAGCATATTTGAACACCAAATTACTAAAAAAACAGAAAAAGTAATTATGCCTTACTTTTATTAGCATTCCTTGTTCTAATATACAGTTCTTAGGGATCGTACTTTATGAAGGGGGAACAGTTTACACTCTTCTTAGGTACGGTAAGCAAAGGTATTGTTTATTTTCGTTCTCTGAGCGTACGGTGAAATGAGTGCGTTAAGCCGTGTTTTCCAAAGCAAAGATATTGTTCTCGATGATGGGGTATAGATACATATATTCAGAAATATTAGTCATTCCTCAAGTGCCTTGAATACTCCTGCTGATGTAAGGTACACACAAACTGAAAACTTTCCACTAGTGCGATGTTTTGGGTAGCTGGTATATGAAGGGTCCGTCAAAACCATACATGTGCCAAAGCAATAATGCAGTCAATACTGAAATGTAGGTATTACACAGTGTTTAAGGAAACGATTGCCACCCTTTGTATCAACCAACTACAGTACCAATGATAAATATATATTCTCGCAAAATAACGTGCCATAGTGTCGCCCTATAGAAGACTGTTGGGCAATTTTGTCTCAAGCAGTACATAGAATGGCTGCAAAGACGAAAACAGAACGAGACTGCTGCTGACTTTCTGCTGAGGATGGCAACTTATGCGTATTCAGAGTTCTTTACTCAACAAGGTGATAAGGGGTATTCTTTAACTTAAATTTATTTTAAGCCACCGTATCCTATACCTAACCTATCTGTCCTTAACAAAATCCTTATTTTTTCCGGCAATTTTTGTTATAGTTCATATACAAGGGGTGATTAAACATCTTAAAATAAGGTCATCAACTTAAAAAAACATCTTAACAAAGTTGCATATAAGAGAGATATTAATGTTTAAAAAATCCAAATGTGAGTATTACGACAGTTATTATTGCCGTTACGTGTAAACGTTGCTTCATCAATCGTCAACACAATGGAAGAGAAGTTTGGAATTTTTACATGTTTTTATAGAAATCATCGGCAAAACTGTGAACGTAAAGGATGACCTTCAAGTTGTAAAGCCTGTACTTTTTGTACATGGAAAGAATACAATTGATTCACGCGCAGTGTTCGCCAGAGGATTCGATTTGATGCATTTACTTGGCGAGATATTTTTTGAGTACTATTAGAAGGATCTTCTTCGACAAGATTTAAAACTTCTCCTTCGGCATCCAAAATTCGTTGGTGTCGACCAGGATCACCATCTCGACCTTGACGTGTTCACAGTACACCAGTTTCTCGTGAACGGCTTACTCGGGCGGTGAATTTTTGTGGAATAGGTGTTGGCCTGTTGGGAAACCGCTCAGCGTACGATCGACTTTCAGCAGCAGAATTCTGATGTTGTTGGGTTGATGCGTCTGAAGCTATGCGGTTGGATGCCTCACGAGGACTGTATCAATTAACTCCAACACTAGTTTTCGTTTTATTTTAATTGCATATGTTCGAAGGACCAGTGAACATTAATAAAATACGTGCAGGCCTTTAAAACTTTAATATATTTCA
>JARFOC010100021.1:0-12635 GCA_031763485.1 Osmoderma eremita | reverse complement strand
TAGAATACATAAGAATTGTAACTTGTCCTATACCAAATTTGGTCTACTGGACTCAATAAATATTATTATTATTATTACTAAGATTGGCCATGCCCGCGAAGCGCCAGTGCAAATTCTCCACAAAATTATATATATGTATGATTGCTGAACTCTTAATCCTGTTTTCGTGGTGGATTGTACCACATTTTCCGCCGTTCTTTCCTACAATTCTAGTAGTGCTTCTGCCTTGTTTACTATTTTTCTCCAGTTTCTCCTATCCGTGATTAAGCTCTTTGATTCTCATTGTTATATCTTTTTCTACTTGCTCTTTCCACTTTGCTTCCGGACTTCCTTCCACTGGGTTCCATTCTATGGAAGCTCTTAATGGATGTTCTCTTTCTCTTGTAAATATATGCCCATACCATCGAATTCTTTGTGCCTTTACATATCCAACTACATTCTCATGTTTTAAAATTTCTTCTATTACATAGTTCATAAGGGGTCTCCATTCATTATCCTGGTCTTCGTCTCTCTGTGTCAAAGTCCAAGTTTCTGCCGCATATGTTACTATGGGTTTTATGGTTGTTGTATAAATTCATAATTTATTGTTTTTTCTCAGCCTTCTGTCTATAAGTATTTGCTTGCTATAATGTACAGTGAAAAATGCTTTATATCCCAACTATCCTTTGCTTGATATAGCCTCTATCGTTTCTGTTGTTTATTAGCACGTTAAGATACTTGAAAATTTCAATCTCGAATTTGTGACCTTTGATTTTTATTTGTGTAGTTGTTTTCCCTTTTCTACTGCAGAACATATATTTTTTTTCTCGTTTATTTCTAGACCTCTTGTTTTGGCCTTTTCGTCTACTGTAATAAATGTTTTCTCTAGGTCTTTCCTATTTCTTGGGACTATTGCCAGATCGTCGGCATACGCTATTATTTGTATGGATTTGTTCTTTACTGTTCCTCAGTTTTTTATCTCTTTAATTACACGGTCTAAAGAGATAAACAGCAATGCAGACAATGCATCTCCTTGCCGCACTCCTCTGTTCATTTGGAAACTCGTAGTCATGTTATGTCCTATGTTAACTGTTGCTATTGTTTCCACCATTGTTATTTTTATAAGTTTTATTAGTTTCGTTGGTGTATTTATGGCTTCTAGATCTTGTATTATGCTTTCCTTCTGTAGTGTATCAAACGCTTGTTTAAAATCGATGAACAGTATATGTAGGTCTATATCATATTCGTAACTTTTTTTACATGACTTGCCTTATTATGTGGATTGCGTCTATAGGTGACTTCTTTCCTGTATCCGAACTGATAATCTCCAATAATAGCTTCTGTGTGATTTGCTAATCTATCCTTAAATAATGTTGTCAATAGTTTGTAAGTTGCGTTCAATAATATTATGCCCATGTAATTTGAGCATCTTTACACATTTTTTCTTCTTCCTAAAAATTGTATAGGATCCATCGCCTCCCTGTTTCAGTAATTCAGCACATATTTGATCGATTCCTGTTGATTTTTTGTTTTTCATCTTACTTATGCATTCAATTACTTCTTTATATGTAGGTGTCGTTTCTAATGTTCCTGAAAGTGCTACTGTTTCTTCTTCTTGCTTTATTTTTAGTTCCTATCCTTCATATAGTTTTTTTTATACAATCGATAACTTTTGACAAAATATGTTTCTTTACCTGTTCATTATGTTTCCCAATTGATTCTCTATAAGTGCTAATTAACCTTAGGGGCAATGTTCACTCGATCGATATTCGTGAGATTAAGAACGTTCGTGATAAGGGTTTCGTTTTCACCGTACCTTTTGACATACTCCTGCAAATGCCCTTGGAGCTCCATGAAGATTCACCTTTAAAAACAAGCATGGAAGACAAAATAATCTATTGGTTTTGCACAACCAAATATCCAAAAAAAAAACATAAATTAAATAAATTTTATTATTAAATTGTCATTTATAAGAACTGTTTTTATATAAAGTTGTTGTGGGTGTAGGCTGTCTCAGTGGTTAAATTTAAGTTTTTAAAAGTTCTTCAACCGAATTCAAATTAAATGCACAATACAACACAGCACCGTTGACTAAAACCATACACGCTCATGGCACGTTGAGACAATTAAACGGTGCTACGATACCGGTAGCTCCGTTCGTCGTTATTGTACCCAAGCGATTTCATGTCTAAAATTAAAATATAATGTAATGCTGTTTTAATTAAACAATAATCGAAATTTTATTTTGGTCATGTACATAAAAGCTAATTTCGGGAATTACTTTTTGTTTTTGATTGCTCCTTTTGTAAAATTTAGTCAGTGCTGGAGCCCGACATCCCTTATACACCAGCAGCCACTGCCTATAACCATAGATTTTTATTTTATTTACCGATGTACATTTTTAAAACAATTGCATGATCGACATAATAAAACAGTTTGTTTTGTAGTAGATTAGATTTATTTGAAAATATAATTAATCATTTAAATTTATATTTATAGACGTTAAAGCAGTTGTAATCCATTCAGGATAGTCCTTTTGAGGGTACAAATCGTTAACGAAGTTTCTTACAAATTCTGGAAATCTTTCTTCTTTAATGCTGCTTCTAATACAATTCATCAATCGCTGTTGAAATGCTATATTATGCACTGTTAAAAGATGACAGGCAACTGGATGAATTGTCACAATTCCATGCAAATATGCTCTAGTATAAGTTTTGCAAGTGCTGCATGTACAATCTTTGTTGATTGGATCAAAATCCTTTTTGTATTGCTTCTGTTTTAAGTTTAATTGTCCCGTCATAGTTAAAGCATACCCAAAACGCTAAAATTAAAATAGAGTTGAACATTAAAAATAATTTAAGGAAATAAACACTAATCTTACAGCAGTTCTTGTGGGAAACACACAATCAAACATATCAATTCCCATTGCACAACATATAACAATATCTATTGCAAATCCCACTCCCATTAAGTATCTTGGCTTATTTTTAGGTAAAAGGGATGCTGTTAAGCAAGCAATTTTCGAAAAATCCATTTTACTTTCACCTCCACTAGAATATCATGTCAGTTGTATAGCAAATACATATTTTATATTTGTATTTAAAGAAAACAGAGACCTAAATTTGAGCAACTATGTTTTACTCAAACACTAATATTACCTGAGCCCTCCTATGGCATAACCGTGAACTTCTCTTTGTACTAAATCATGAGCACTTTTAACTCTCAAGTCCTCAAATAGAGTACCTTGAACAATTGGGAAAATACTTTGAGTGGAAGGGTTGCCATGTGCTTTTAAGCATCGATCTAACCATCTTGTGGTTCTGCAATTATAAGGTACACATTTAATTCAAACAATATGCTATGAGTTTCTACCTGTGTACAGATTCCTCTATTCTCTTTTTATTTGGATTTGTTGTTTTAACCACATCGTCTAATTGCATTATGATATCGGCACCTATTGCATTCTGTATTTCAATAGAATGTTCTGGTGTCAACATTACCTCTGATTTTTGATCACTTAATGACTGAAATTTAACACCTTCTTCAGTAATTTCTGCTAGTTTTAACAATGACACCATCTGGAATCCTCCCGAATCTGTTAATAAACATCCATTCCAATTCATAAATTTATGTAAGCCACCTGCTTCCTTTAGTATTTTGGGTCCCTATAAAAGCAAACTGTGATTCCTTCTTAAATTTTATTTTATTCATATTACTACCGGATGTGTACCTAAGTGATATGTGTTAGATAGCATTATCTGTACACCCATATTTTCTAATTGCTGTGGCAACAAACCTTTTAACGTACCCTGTAGCAAACTGAACATGAGATTTTATACACTTTCATTTGTAGGTGGTACCTGCGTTCCGACTGGCATAAACACTGGTGTATCTACCTCACCGTGAGGTAACACCATTTTACCTAGCCTTGCTTTAGTTGTTTTACATTCTGCTATAACAGTAAAATTCAAAGGACTTGACTTTTCCTTCATTTTGTAGGTTAGTTTAGGAACTTCATGAAATTGTCTTAGGTTATGGTGTAATAGAGAGAACATGACACAAGGTTGGTGACACTTGCTGACACTTCTCACTTGGCCACATGTATATACGGCGCTCGCAATAAGTATGTGGGTATAGGCGTTTTTTCGCGACATAGAGTTTTAAACATATTTCTGAGGCGGTTTCGTGTTATACGTCATCAATTTTACGTTACCCAAAATGCATACTTTTAAAACGGTGTCGATTTGACGGCAATACATTACTACGCCTGCGTACAGCAAATCTATTTATTATATATTATGTACAATTTTATTAATATTAATTATCTAATTCACTGGTTTAGAGCATTTCAAACAATTCGAAATTAATATTTTGGTTGGCAAATTGTGCTATATTGTGTTTGTTCATCATAACATCGGCATCCACACTTACCTAAAAAGTAATCACTGATCAGTTACAATTATATCTTTACTTGCTATGAAATAAACAGGCATTAACACAGTAGCCAAACAACTTTGTAAAATCAATTGCTACTATCACAAGTTATAAAAAGGGCCACCCGACCTTGAAACATATTTTGAAGCGGTTTATACACCGATTCAAAAACGCTTGAACTAGTTTCAACTTTGACGTCATTACTTGAACCGCATTTGTTGCCAAAATGGCATGTTTTGAAATAGTGGGCAGCATTTTCAAACCGCTGCGTCGCCAAGAAACGCCTGAAATTTTTAATTATGATTTTTAACCTTTTACTGTGTATATTACAACTGTTGACAAAAAATTTATTCCCAGAAAAGATAAAAAGCCGAATTAAAATGTAGTCACGGCATTATTAAATTAAATGTGTGATGTAAATATGACTCGTTATTAGTACCTTTTAAATAGCGCGCCATACTTCCTAAGGACGCTTCAGTTGTACTTCCATGTTTGGACGTAGTCAACCCGGAGGGCGGGGTAATGACATACGTGTTTCCAACGAAATATACAGAGGTCGCGTTGCTCTAGTTTTTCTGTGGGTAAGATACGCTCCCATGATTTTCTTGGTCTTGGGGACCTCGAACTGACATTGGTTTAAATATTCCGCCATTTTCAACGTTCAGTTTTTTTTACCATATTAATGTTGATAAATAAATTCTTTCCAAGTGGTTTAATAATTAGGGTATCCATTAATCAGGTAAAATTGTAATATTATCTTCCGACTTAATTGAAATCATTGGATTATTTAATTTTTACATACACAAATTGTATTGATATCATTACTTACAATTATTACAATGACTATTACATTGATATAGTGTATTTACGCGCAATATACGAGTTTCAACATGTTTTAAAGAAGTTAAATGTGTCTTTTCCAGTTTTCTAAAGAAAATCGAAATGCGTAGTTTTTTTTTATTTATATAGAAGCCAGGTATAGGTGATCTAATAATTTTGTAAGTATGAAATCTTGATATTGTGTATATTGGGCTCATGTGCTTTTATGTATAAATGGCAAATTAAACGCACATTGCATAATCTCTTATTTTTAGGAGATAATTTTTTTGAACAATGAATGGAACTCTAGAGGAATACGACAATGATCCACGGACACCTTGTAAATATGGCATCAATTGTTATCAAAAGAATGCTCTACATATATCGGCTTACAAGCATCCACCTAGGAAAGCAAATTCAACTAAGAAAACTAAAGCAGATCCTGTGGTTGAACAACCAAGTAAGAGACTGAAGATTGAATGCGATGAAGATCAAGATAAAGAAAGTGGGTACATAGAGATATTAAGCAATAGCACAACTAATGATAATTTAAGTCCAAGTATGGGTCTTCTGCCAAACATATTGCTTGATACTGATATCAATGAGAAAGATTTCATCAAAAATAAATTTCTAGTAAATATGCCACCTGATTTTTACAGTTTTTGGAATTTTTGTAAAACGATAAACAGTGAAAATCCCTTACTGGCTTTAAAGGATGTAGATCTAGTTCTAGTTGGCCCTTTTGATGTGCTTGCTGGCAAATTTAATAATACTCCAGAGAAGGAAGTTCAGCAGTATGTTTTACATTGGCGATATTTTTATGATCCCCCAGAATTTCAAACTGTGATAATGCGCAACGATAACTCTGGTTATCATATAGGGTACTTTAGGGATATTCCTGATGCTGCACCTACATTCTTAGCATATAACATTGCTAAGAAAGATGGAACTTTTAAAATTGTTGGTGATAACTTGTTTGCAGCAGTTGGTTCGTTTCTAGAATTTTTGAGAAAAAGTGGTAGTCCGTTTATGCAGTCGTCAGTCACAAAATACAGTAACATGGTCAAAAGAGAGGCAGAAAAATTAAAATTAAATATGTCAAGATCTACTTCGAAAATAACTGCGCGGAATAATAAAACTTTAGCAAAAACATTTAATAAACTTGGGTTTATTGTTCCATATAACAAACACACACAATTGGGTTATAGACCACTATCAGTTTCTAATAAAGAACTGCAAGAACTTCTTTCCAAGTTGGACCAAGCATCTGGGTCAGAAAAGGATTCTTTAATGGGTCAGTTTCAAGTTTTATTAACAAATACAACCATAGCAATCGATGAATGTGATTTTGGAACTGGAATTGAGTTAGGATTAGATATCTTATGCTCTGGTGTCCGATCACTTAATTCAAGTGTAGCAAGACTAATGGCCACATGTTATAGGCTTTTAAATAAAGAAGCTTTTGCTACAATCATTGAAAGTCATATGAAGAATCGAAGAACTGGTTTTAAATTAAGTATAATATAAGTTATATTTCTAACACTATTGAAGAGCATTATTTTGTTAATAAATGAGTGATCCTTTGATATAGTTAGTTAATTACCCTTTTGATTAAGAAACAAAAAATTTTAACTAGGAGGCGCTTCACAGTCGGCTTTTTTAAATTTTAAATGTATGCAATAGTCAATTTAAAACGAGTTCATTCTTTTTTGTTTATTTATGCACGCCGGGAAATATAAGAATTTTTTTTCCTAACTACACAGACCGATTGTGTATGTGATAAGAGTGCGGTCATTTCCTTTTTCCTATCATGGAAGTTTATGAGCGTTCTATTATGTTTAATATTGCGGACTTCGATTTGTTGGATAAATCAGGCCCAGTGATCTCGAATGTGGTATTGGATTAACATTTTACTTAATCCAAAAACAATTGTTGAAATTGAAAATATGGACTGCGCCAATCTTAAAAATACACGTGCAACTACAATTCAGAAGAACCTTTCCGAACCAAAGACGGCAATGAGAATCTGGAAGTATATGTTCGACAAGCAAGATGGAAACAAGGGGAATTTAGAGGAATCTCTAAATACTATTGGTTATACTTTATTCACCGAACACATGGAGTGCAAAAAATGCGTGATCAACCCGTGATACGAAAACTAAGCTTTCTATTGGTTGGTAAGAAGTCATGGGTTGCTACGAACCTAGCTGCTATTTTGTAGCTGCTAACTACCGATTGCAGTTTGTAGCAGCTACCCAATTCCAAAGGAAACTGCTACGTCTGTAGTAGTTTTCTTACGTAGTAAACAAATAGACATTCCTGGAGTACGCAATGTTTTATCACGTTTGCGAAACATCGAATGTAGATTTATAGCCGTATACAGTAAAACGCTATAAAGAAGAAAACGTTTGTAAAGATCTCGCTTCGAAAACTGTTTCTTTGCATTGGGTATTAGATACAGATAACCCATTACCAATGAGCGGCTTCTACGTATACGTATCAGGAGCATAAGTATATAGTTTATAAATTTTTTTGTTTCTAGTTGAAACTTGGGTGAATTTGCAATAAAATCATAATATTCATGTGATTAAAAAGATATTACTATGTTATGTTTAAATAGATTTTAATTGTTTTTTAAACGTATAAATCATTCTTTTATTCTAAGTGCCGTAATTTTGGTATTCTTACTTTTATTTATCAGTTTTACCAAAGAGAGTGAGATATGAAAGAGAAAGGAGAAATCCTAGCATGTAATAATATCACATATATAAAAAACAATAAACAAAATAGCGGTTATAAATATTTCCAAGAGAATTAATAAGGGGAAAGTAATGACTGTAATAATAGAGAATATTGAAAAAAACATGTTTTACCTGTGACACCTACTCCCGCATTCGAATGCAACGTTGTGTACAAATTCCAAAGCAATCGGTGAAGAACTTTCGGAGATTTAAGGTTTTAAACAAACGAACATTTACATAAAAAAGTGTATCCGTATATATCGGCGACCGATATTGCATTCAGTAGTATCGGATCCCACTATAGATACATACATAGATAAATATTGACAGCTGTACTCGCTGACAGTAACATACTATAATGCAAAGTTGTGGACATTTAACAAGTTTATTAATATATCGCTATGTAAAGAAAACTGCTGCACGTAGCAGCTTTTTTAAACTGCTACATAAACGTAGCAGTAGCAGTTTGTAGCTGCTACGCAAACAGGGCGGATTTACCCATCACTAGTAAGGACGACCGCAAAGTCCATTGCAAACTATATAAATTAAAAAATCGTGTATGATTAAAAGGCGACCTTTAAAATTCAAGAATTGATTATTCGTATAATGCTATAGACTGTTTAAATAAGGGTGAAAATAGCATCATAAGTTCTAAGATTAAATCTCTGTTTGTTTTTTGATGAAAACAAATATAACAACAATTGCACTGCCAAAATAGGACAGAAAGACAATAATAAATTAAATTCATTGATTTAAAATGGATAATACGATGCTGTATTGCATACCAAGAACGCGCAACCCAAGCAGCACAATTCAAATTTGCCGCAATTATTTTTAGTAATTTCAACTTAAAGATATTAAAATACCCATTGATGTAATACAAAATTGTAGGTAATTTCATGCTTTAATATTGAAGTTACTAAAAATAATTGCGGCAAATTTGAATTTTGCTGATTGGGAGTGTTTATTTAATACAATCAAGTATAGCCACAACATAACCCCTTTATTCCTCTTCGGCGTCGTGTATTTGTTCATTTCAGCTTTGATCTCGTCTTTTTCCTCTAGATCCAATACTTGTGCCTTTTTTAAGACTATTAGCAGATAACATATAACGGGCAAGGTAAAACAGTGTTAATATACTTTGTATTTGTAATAAACGTGCAATATACATATCTGTGAGTATGCTTTTTGGTGTTGCTTTTTTTTTGTAATATTGGAATTTTAAAGGTGGCTAATCAGATAATTTTTATTAATCATTCTTTCATAAGCATAAACACATCCATAATCAAAACATCTTCTAAATAAAATAAAACCTGTGATTTCTTTTGATTACGGCACAAGTACGTACTTTTTTAATAACATATTCAACACCCTTTTACTTAGAAAAATTATATTCTTTTGAGCCGATCACACTTCAATGTTTTAATTTTCCACGTATTTCCACAATTATACATTATTATTTATTTGCTCCACCTTAAAATAAAAATCAGATTGCAATACACAGCAAAAACATAAAATTGAAGGTATGCTTTTCATTATAAAGACGAATATGTTTCCAAATAGATTACAAATCGTCATAGCTGGATGGAAATAACTACATATTTTTTTCTGTTTTCCAGTGTAAAACCGGCTTTACACGTGTACGACGCATGGTCATCACTCGATCTGTTCGGCGAACAAAGTATAGTTTTTAATATGTAAACATTGACGTATAGATGTGGAAATGAAGAAAATAATCGCCAACTTACAGATAGCCTTAAAAATGTAGGCAATCCATCGCAAGATAGTAACAAAGTATAATCCTTGTTATATATATTTTTGTTAAAGAATTACTCCCAGGTATCTTTGTTTAATGACTTTATTATTAACAGAGCTCTTCTAATGACCATAACTGCGTAATAAATAAATTAATGATATATCGTTCCAATCCAAATTTTAAAGAAAAAACAAATATTTGTATAACTTAGAAATAATGCCCTCTGTTATTCCTATGGGCAACTACACAATTTCTTACTACATATTGGATTGTTTGTCTTTTGCATTGTGTAACTGGTATACCATTTTAATATTTTTAACTTGTTCATTTACATAACTAGTCTGTAATGGCGATGACTGATGTAATTTTATACACAATATGTAAGTACAGCTGTTCAGTATTTATTACCACTTCTTACATTTAAATGTCCTTCTAGTTTGTTACTCTTGATAATGGTTTCAAATAAAAACCGAAAGCTCGAGAAATACAATAAAGCTGCGTTTTAATTGCGCTGATTGCATTTCCCAATAATTTCAAATTTCGAACTGTAGTCACAATATTCTTAGAGTTACCATCATGATAATATCTTTTAAGGGCCAAAATTACAATCTCTTCTCTTTGTACCCAGCATTAGGCAAATGGGTATTGCGAAAATATTTTACAATTTGAACTACATATTCTTTTGTTTAATTTCCAAATCTTTGTAAAACAAATTCAGTATATGGGAGAGATACGAACCGTCAATTTCTAGGTTGGAAGCCTAGCACTCTATCCCGGCGTAGCATTGATGATCATTTTGTACCTGGTTTGACTTTCAACTCTAATTAAAACTAAACGTACTTGTGGATGTAATTTATTTGATTTTCTTACCTATCTATAATTTACAATGACTTTTTTGTACAACACTTATAAGTAATATGATTTTCATTTCACGTACATACTTCTAGTTCTAGTACTGAATCGAAGAAACTGGAATGGTTAAAACAAAAAACGAAATTCTATTACATTTATTTAAGTATTGTCATTTAATGGTATTTTATATACCTTTAAAATAATGGAACAAATATCTTATAATAATAGTAGCGTTTATAATCTAAGAAAACATTCTGTTAAATAAAAAAATATAATAATAAAAATAGTTATTACAATAAATATTTACACTAACTCGTCAAGGCTTTCGCCGTAACTGTTTCTCAGTCTTAGAGTATTTACGTTCCTGTTCTCCTCTGCGCCATTATTCCCATGACGCATTGGAGGAAGTCTCAGTCGCAGTGAGAGCCAGAACTTGTCTTCCTTGCCCCTTTGCCAGTGGATTACGTTCATGCTTCGGATTATCGATGAGAGCGTTTCTCCGACAGAGTTTTTGACCACGGTCTCAGATCTAGGAACATCTTTTAGTAGGACACAAACTAATTTATCGGCGAAGGATTGCAATTGTTTTAGGGCTTCGTAGAGATATCTCGAATCCCAATGTTGGTTTAAAGTTGCTGGCGATATCACAGCCACTATTCTTCGATTTCGTTTGGCAGCTTCTAATAAATTCGTGTACCCTATGATAGAAATGATTTTGTAATTAATTAAATAAGTTTAGTAAAATCACAGTCTAATGGCTACTATTTTGACTGTATTTTAGATACAGGAATTAATACTTGTATTTTGCAATTATGTATTAAGTCAGATTATCTCCGCAGAGTGTCGTTACAAATATTAATCAAATTGACGAATTAAGTACTTACACAAATTAATATCACTAGGAAGTCGTTTAGAGCTACATTTATAATGATAACGGTTTTCTAATACGGCTAGCAGTGTTCCCAAAGCTATTTCTTCGTCGCCAGGCGAATAGATAATTAAAACGTCGTTAATTTTACCGTCCTCTTGCTCCACGATTCCAAATTGGTCTTTTAAGCAAACCCTAGCCGTTAAACCGTATCGGACATATATCACAAAGACGGTAAGTGCAATCACTGCAAGTACACCAAAGATCCAGAATATTTTCTTCACTGGAACTGGATTCCTCAGGACATAAATAGGTACCTCTGTAACAACGAAAACAAACACTTAAACATATATGTACATCCGTTGAAGTATATTTAAAGTTCTTAAAAATTTATGAAGGTTATATTTTTAAAGAGCATGTGTACAATAACCAACAAAGCGATTCGTGTTCAAAAATGGTATCATCCAATGGGGCATTACCTTGTACTAAAACATATTAGTACCTCACAGATAAAATACGGATATAACTTTTCCCAAATATGTAAGATTTCTTACAAGTTGTGTGGTGGACTATAATCATCTTCATAGTCACATTCATTTTAAGAACACAGCGTAGGAAAAGATGGGAGATTATGAATTTATGTTAGATAACATGAAATATCACTGATAACTGCTTTTTCTATGTTTATTCTAATGTCATTTGTCAAATTCAGTCGTTGCGCCGAATCGAGTAGCCAAAATCTCTTATTGAATAATCGTTCGAATGACTTAACGTCTCAACCACGGAATGACTGATTGACTAAACGATTGAACCGACTAAACGACTTAAACGATTGAACGACTGACTGAATTGACACTGGATTGTTGCGAAGCTTGTTATCGAAAAATCGATCACCCGAGAGGTGAAGTGGTTATTAATTATTTGATAAATGTTTCGCACAATCCAGTCTTGTTTCTCCTGTAAAATAAAAATATGGCAGATAACATGTTTTGTCATAACACTACTGACTTGTTTCAGTCGATTAGTCGTTCGGTTACTAAGTGGTTCGATCGATTGTTCAGTAAGTGATTTCGACTACTCGATTCGGCACAACACAACTCCAAAATAGTCGCACATGGTGGAGGTGATGGCATAAACTTTTATCTGTCAATATTACCTACGGCAGGTTTTGCCGATGACGCGAGCG
>JARFOC010100000.1:0-12636 GCA_031763485.1 Osmoderma eremita | reverse complement strand
AACAAATAATATTGAAATTTTGATGACGTTTAAAGGACGCCTATTACTTAAAGTACAAATCAAACTGTAAAAAAAAATCGTGCACATTTCGGTAGCTGCAATCGTACAATGTTTACTTCTATTATTATAATTTTGAGTGAGTTTGATCTGAAAACAATATATTTTGTATGTAGCTGTTGTAAATTAAGCAAAGCGATTGTGCCTACTTCTATATTGTAAGAACGTTCTCTCATACTTGCTTTACCTGTACCTGTAATGATATTTAATGAGTCGTTTTAGGTTATTTTGTCAAGATGACCAGATTCGTAAATATTTCACTATGAGCGTAATAACTCACTAAATTGCGAACCCAGAAAATAGCAAGCAAAAATCAAGAATTTCAAAGACATGATGGTTATGTATGTGTTATATTTATGTAATTTGTTTTGTTTGGAGAAAACATGGCGCGTTACCATGCCTACTGGGTTCTGTGACGACACACTAACGGAGTCAATTACTTCCGTTTAAATGGCATATAATATCTTTATTGTTGTGTATCACACAACGGTCCTTAAAATGAAATAATGAATGCTTCTAATGAAACTGAAAGACTCATATTTAAAACGTAACATTACATTTTGCACACTCTGTATAGTAACATACTTGTATTTAATTTTTTTTCATCTAAATATTTGCATATACCCGGATTCTATTTCACATGCTAATCGTATCTTCTAAGTTAAAGGGATATTCATAAAAACTGGATCAATTAATCAAAGCGGGTTCATATACTCCTGTATAATAGTACCATGTAATCATATATCGTAAAAAAATGTTTCATTAGTAAAAAATCTACATAATAATAAATTCAATATTTTGACTAATGCGATATCATATTACTTGCATCGATAAATAATAGCAATATTCGGATATTTTATAATTCAATAAATTATTACGTCTTCTCTGGTTTGATAACAAATATTTTATATAACCTCGATCATCAAAATTTAAATTAATAAATTAAATTTATTATCCGATCTATATCATTATGAAAGAGGAACAGAAAATGAGATTCGCTGTAACTTGCTTTGTTATATAATTTGCGTCAACTGAACATCCGTCGCCATCAGGGGGGAAAGTGTAGCAGACTCGATTGAAAATTAGGACAAAGAGAAAGACAATAAAATTGGAAATTTTGTCTATTATTTATTTTTATATAGGATTTAAATTAAAATGAACCAAATTGCTTTGATTGGTTTAATTATTGCCAAAGGCAATTGCAATAAAAGCAGCACCATATTCTGCTTTTATAAAAAAAATATGCAACAGAAATTGAGTATATTTGTGGAATATACTTTTTTCACTGTTTCGGTGTGTATTCAAATGAAACGAAATCTGGTTCTATGATTTAATTCGAAATTTAAGAGATATCAGGTAACCAAATAAGTTAGTGCGGTTTTTGATGGTAAAATACAAATATTCATTAAGAAACCGTAACACACTATTATTTATCGAGGTTGTTATCATCACACTCAACGATCTTTTGCCAACGCGACACCCATTTTTGTATGCCGGTATTGTAGAACTCTATGGATTTTGAATCAAAAAATTGACCGACTGCATTCATTACATCAACTAGAGTCTTGAATTGTCTATGGTTCATACAGTTGTCAAGAGACAAAAAAGGTGGTAATTACTTGGCGCAATGTCAGGAGAACATGGAGTGTGTGGGAACGTTTCACAGCCAACTTCAGAAATTTTTTCCCGGGTCGCTCTTTTGGTAGGCGACCTTGTGTTATCCTGTAAGAATACCACTTTTTTCGATTTACCATTGGATGAGTGCTGCTTGTACTCGCTGAAGCTGTTCACAATACAAGTTAGCAATGATGGTTTGAGTCCTTTCCAAAAAGTCATAATGGGCAATTCCCTTTGTTGTCCACCAAACACAATAAAATCATATTTGGGTGCAAGAAAGGTTTGGGAGTGTGTGGTACAGAATCAGTAGGCGATAACCAATGATAGGAACGCTTAGAATTTGAGAACAATAGTCAGTTTTCGTCGCAGGTTAACAATGATTAAGAATTGGCTTATTATCGTTGAGTGAAATGCCGAACAAATGTTAAGACGACTTAATTTGATATCATTTGACAATTCATGTGGGACCCATTTGCTTAACTTCCACCGTTTTCCTAGCTGATGAAGTTTCAAAAGAATGGTTTCGTCACTCACTTTGACACTTTCTGCAAGCTCTAGCCATGTTGTACTGGAATTTTCCTCCACAACCTGTTGAATATCCTCGTTCTTAATGATCTTCGGTCTTCCAAAGCGTGCTTCATCGATCAAGTTGAGATTTCCCGAAAAAAAATTTTGAACGACTTCTGTGCTGTTTGATCACTTACGGCATTATCTCCGAATACATATATATTTTACGCGCCGCCACTGTTGCTTTGGTACCAAGTTTGTACTCAAAGTGTAAACAACCTCGAATAAAATTTTTATTCCTTGCCATTTTCCATTATTTAAAAAAGGGATTAAACAAGAAAACACAAAATGTGCTTGCATTCGATAAAAGAAGGATTCATACTAAAGTAGATGACAGATAACAAAGAGTGCTATCGATCAACAACTTAAAAAATATTCATAGCATTCTTCTTTATACAAAAACCGCACGAACTGATTTGGTTACCTGATATATTTAATGGCGATCATAAATTTTAAATATACTATTTTTTATAGCAAAAATATACGGATTGGCCGAAGACTTTATATTCTTCAAACATGAATTGGTAGAATTAAGTGCAACCGTTGACAGACGACACCATGTTATTTTGACAAATCACACGTAGGTACACACAAACGCTTTTGTTTAAAAAAATAAGTGTCTTTTATTTTCGATTTACGGTGCCACTCTTAATTTCACCTTATTCAAGGTGTTTCTTAAATTTTATGGTGTAGTTACCTGGCGGACATGTAGGAAAGTTTCTGTTATTAATTACTGTAAAATTCTTTACATTATCTGAGGAAATATTCTACACAACCTTATATACTTTCGAAAATAGGATTCGATAATGGAAACCACTCATATTTTATGTTATTTAATCATCTTTGAAATCTAAAACAAAACACATGACAACAGTTGATATTTAATTGCATATAACTGCCAATATATGTTTCAAGAAATATAATTCTTTAGAAAATTAAAGTATTCGATCATATGGTTTATTTTATTGAACGCTCATTTGCATTTGGAAACGAAGTTACTTGCTAACATTAAATCATATTGTTAGCAAGTAATTTGCGCGATATAGAAAAAAGCATCACCAAAAAAGAAAATTAAAATCTATAAAATCTCATACGCACCTGGCAACTAAATCTAAAAATGCAACTCGGCAGATTACAATAAGCAAAGAGAAACATTCTGTTACTATTAGTGGAATATTGTTACGTAATTATTCGAACTTGTATTTATGACATGTACATACAAACAAACAAATGATTGTTTTTACTGTCGTTTGGCAATGAACTTTAGCTGCGAGGATCGCAAACAAACAATCTTCAATATCACGTTTTTAAACTTTAATTTAATTAATTCCAGTTAGGAGATACTTATGTAGATAAAACTTCAATCGCTTAGACACAATTTCTATATCAAATTGATTTTGTCCTTTTTTCCGTTTCAGCGTACCAACATGAATATAGTTCTGGCGGGTCACTTGGAAGTGGTTCACACAGTAAGTTCATATAGGAATACGTAAAAAGTTCTTAAAGCATGATTTTCTTGCGTAACTAATGCAATTTCTTTCTTCAATCTTTGCAGGCTACAGTTCGGCGTCAGCATCATGTAAGTTATCTTGTATATTACGCAATCAGCAACAATTGACAAAAACCATTTGATTAAAAAAGTAACCGACTAAAAATACATCAGTTGGTAACATTGCTTGCATGTTTTACTAACCTAGATTTGCCGTTCTGAATTCCAGATAGAAACAGTAGAGGACAAATAAACTGACAGATTACCCCGTTCAAATTATCATTAACATGTATTCCAAATCAACTTTAAAAATAAAATTACTAAATTGACTCAAGGGCTTTTGTTGTTGGTTACCTTTAATAATTTGCAAAAATCGTCTTATTCGCATCTGAATGATTCTTAACTTCAATTGCATCACATCAATATCAAAAAATATCGATGATCATCTTTTGTTTTTTAGCTTTTGCCAGTGCAAATTCCTATTCCTCGTCTAGCAGCTTTGGCGGAAGTAAAGCGGGAGATCTACCGAACGAAATAGGAAATCCTTTCGCAAATGGACTTGGAGCCAAAGCAAGCGCTAGCGCTAGTGCTTACGCTGATGCTCCATTATGGGGTGCAGCAGCTGGAAGCAAAGCTTCAGCTGGGGCACAATCGGGATCGAACGTTTTTGGAACTGGATCCGGAGCCAGTGCTGGCGCAGATGCAGGTGCAGGAGCTAATTTGGGAGCAGGCGCTGGATCCGGAGCAAAGGCTGGAGCTAGTGCAGGATCAGGAGCAAGTTCTGGGTTAGGAGCAAGTGCTGGATCTAGTGGTAAAGGCTTTTCTGGGATAAAAACAGCAGGCGGTTCAAGGTTGGTTATTCTATTCACAAAACCCTGTTGAAATTGTCACAATATCAAACCATTCCAGCAGCAAGGGATTGGGAGTAGGGGGTGGCATTGGCGTAGACCAATTCGGGAGCATTGAGGGTAGTGGGAAATATGGAAGCGCAGCTCTTAAAGCCAATTGTGGCGGTGGATCCTGTGGCGGAGATAACGGCGCCTTTGGTACTGGTTTAAGCGGTTCTGGTTCGGATTTTTCTGGTAGCGGTACCGGCACTAAAACTGGTACAGTTTTTGGCAGTTACCCATGCAGCGTTGTAACTGGAGGATGTGGCTCTGCAAGTGGAGCTAACGGACCCGGGTTTGCAACAGGGAGCGTACAAGTCCTTAAGCCGACGGGTGAAATTACTGAAGGTTCAGCACCTTGTGTTGGATCTGATGCAAGTTGTAAAGGTAAAGTATCGAATATTGTTTTTACGTATGTGGTGTTTAAATAATGGGATCATCTTCAAGCTTAAATAATCTTATTATACAATATTGCTGTGAGCTGCTCTTTTTAAAAATGAGAGTTGTGTAAAATGTGGTTTAATACTTTGCACAGCTCTCATTCCTTCAATGGAAATCGGTGAAAATCCCTCTACAACTACGTGATCTACTATATTTCCACAACGCGTACCTTTTATCATAAAAACCCCTCATTAGATAACCGTCGTAGTTAAATAACCGTGAATATTTGTAACATCTTAGATACCAGTTTCTTTATTTTATACAAGTTTAATGATAAGATATTCGTATTGCAAATGCCTATATATTACATGAATTTTGTGTTTAGGAGGATTTCCTTCAACTGGTCCATCGGGAACTTTCCCGGCTGGTGGATCCGGCATTGGTGCTGGTGGCATACAAGAAGGAAAGCCATCATATACTGGTCCCTTCCCCGGTCCGTCTGGGAGTATAGATTACAGCATACCAGCTTCGTCAGTTCTATCAAAACCAGGCCTATCTGGTGCGTCTGCAGGAGCTGGTGCAACTGCTTCAGCTGGTGCAGGATCACAAGCTGGTACTGGATTACATGCTACTCCATCTGGTGGCAGCCATTACACAGGGCCTTTCCCTGGTCCATCAGGAAGCATTCACCAAAGCATACCATCAGGTTCAGTTCCTTATAAACCGGGTACTTTTGGTACTGGAACTGGTTACACATCAACTGGGTCAGGCTCACTTACTGGTGGATTTGGTTCAGGTACTATTTCGCCAGCATTTGGTAGCCATGGGGCTGGTGCATTCCCTAGTCTATCTGGTTCTTCCGCATTTCCATCTAAACCTCCTACTCCGGGAACAATTGTAGGTGGTCCTGTGGAAAGTCATTACACAGGCCCATTCCCTGGTCCATCTGGAAGTATCCATCAAAGTGTACCTGCCTCCTCATTCCCATCTAAATCGACCGGATCTGGTTCTTATGATGGATCTGGTTCAACAGCCGCGGCTGGAGCTACTGCGGGAAGCACTACATCTTCTGGATCATATTCCGGATCACATAAATATACGGGACCGTTTCCAGGACCGTCTGGCAGCATTGACAACAGTATTCCTGCTTTTATAAATCCCGCTAATGGAGGCGCCGGTAGTACCGCGTCTGCTGGTACTGGAACCCATACCACCCCCGGAACAGGTATCAAATACACAGGGCCTTTCCCAGGACCGTCTGGGGGCATTGACCATGGTATCCCTGTGTATACAATTCCTGCTAATGTAGGTGCAAATGCAGGTGCAGCTAGTACAGCTTCTGCTGGTTCTGGAGCCCATACAACTACAGGAACAGGAATCAAATACACAGGTCCGTTCCCAGGACCATCTGGAAGCATTGACCATAGCATACCTGCTTCTGCAATTCCTGCTAATGTGGGCGTCAATGCAGGTAGTACAGCTTCTGCTGGTTCCGGAGCCCATACAACTACAGGAGCAGGAACCAAATATACAGGTACGTTCCCAGGACCATCTGGAAGCATTGGCAATAGCATTCCTGCTTCTGCAATTCCTGCTAAAGTGGGCGCCAATGCAGGTAGTACAGCTTCTGCTGGTACTGGAGCCTATGGTATTCAAGAGACAGGAATCAAATACACGGGTCCGTTTCCAGGTCCATCCGGAGGCATTGGTCACAGCATTCCTGCTTCTACAATACCCGCTAAAGTAGGTGCAGGAAGTACAGCTTCGGCTGGTGCAGGAGCTCATGCTGGCTCCACTACTAACATTATCGAAGGTCATTATACCGGCGCGTTCCCGGGCCCATCTGGTAACATAGATGATAGTAAACCAACTTTCGCAGGAAAACACTCGGGCTCTTCAGCAACTGCTGGATCTACGGCAAACGCTCAAGCTGGATCTACCACGGCAAATGGAGGGCATTATACTGCACCTGGTACAACGGGAAGCATTTATAAAGGTACTATTTCACCTGGTGCATCAGGCAAACCCGATAACAGCTTCCATTACACTGGATCGTTCCCCAGTGCGACAGGAAGCACCTACCAGAGCACACCCGCTTCTGGTGCTTCAGTCAATTCCGGTTCAGCTGCTACTAGCAGTGTGCAAAGTGGTGCTCAAACTGGATACTATAAACCGTCAGCAACCACAGCTTATACAGAGAAACCAATCATTAATGTGATTCCCATTTCCCAAACCACACCCAGTCTAGGATCAGGTGAATTAAACACAATTTCATCGGATAAGGGAACCACTGGATTCGGTATTGCTTCAGGTACCACTTCCTTAGGTGGTATAGGTAGTGGCGGTAGTGGTTGTACAGGAATTTCCTGTGGAACAACTTATGTCCCCAGTACACCAACTATTCAAATCTTAGATGGATGCACTGGAGCTTCATGCAGTACGCCCGTATCCCCATATCAAACTGGAAGCAACGCTGATTCTTTGTGGCCATGTGGGGATGGATCATTAGGGTGTGGTATTAATGGAGGAATTGGTACTTCTGGAGCAGGAACAACTGCCGGAGGATATACTGGTAGTGCTGATGCTAGTGCGGGATTAGGTTTTGGTACCGGGTTGGAAGGAAGTACAGGTTATGATGGAACATCTGGTTTTGGTGCAAATGGTGGTGCTGATACAACTGGAATAACAGGATTTGGTACCAACGGGGCATCAGGAAAAACCACAGGATATGGTGTGAACGGAGCATCAAATATTAATGCAGGATCCGCAGGAGGTGCTGGTGATTTTGGAACAACCGCAGGTTTAGGGATAGGCGGAAAATTATCTGCTGGAGCTAGTTCAAACACTGGAAGTGGAGCAAATGGTGAAAGCAACACACTAAATGGTTGCTCAGGATCATCCTGCACTGGTACGTCAGGTGGAACTAGCTCAGGGTTCGGAGGTTTAGGATCTAAAGGCTGCAGTGGTTCAGATTGCGGTTCCGACAGTTTTGGCTTTAATGGCGGAGCAAATGCGAACTCTAAAGCTGGTAGCAGTATTGGAGCAACCACTGGCTGCACTGGATCGTCTTGTACCGACTCATCTGGGTTTGGAACATCAGGAACTGGCTCAGGGTTCGGAGATTCAGGATCCAAGGGCTGCAGTGGTTCAGATTGCGGCTCCGCTGGTTTCGGATTTAATGCCGGAGCAAGTGCAAGCTCCAAAGCTGGAAGCAACGCTGGAGCACCAATTGGTTGCTCAGGATCATCTTGTACCGCTTCAACCGGTCTTGGATTGTCGGGCGCTGGTTCAGGATTTGGAGGCTTTGGATCTAAAGGCTGTGGTGGTTTAGATTGTGTATTTGGTGGTTTAGGATCTAACTCTTTCTCTGGAGCATCCAGCAATTCTTTCGGAGGAGCTTTTGGGGGTTCTAAGTCAAGCAGCAGTTCCTACAGTAGCGCTTCGAGCAACGCTGCGGCCCAAAGCTTCGCTAGCAGCAGCAGTTCGTCTGGTTCATTTGGGTTTCCAGTAGGAGCACATTCTGGAAGTAGGTATTACGTGTATATAGTCAAAACTTTGCCATATTCACCTTTACGTTTTCTAATTTGCAGGTTTCGCTAGTTCTAAGTCATCAGCGTCATCGGGCCATTATTAAGACTTAATATGTAGGATATATAGTATTGTGATTTCTCGTGCAATGTGTGATTCCAGTATAAGTAAATAAATAAGTAAAACGAAGGAGAAATATGTATTTATAAGATATTTTTATATAAACTAGATGATCAATATATGATACAGTAAATGTTGATTCCTTTGACAAAGCCCTGAAATAATATACATACCAAAGACACTCAAACCTATCTTGATTCCACTCTAATCATAAAGCCATTTTTGAACCTAAGCATAATTGCAGCGGTTAATTGTGGTGTGTGGTCAGATACGGGAAGTATAATAAAGTTTCTAAGTATTTGGCATACGACATATTTTACTTCCAACATGGCCAAGCGTTGACCTGAAAAAGTAATGTATAAATTAATTCATTTCCTTAGTATGATTAAAAAATGACTCCCAACCGATGCAGTTTCTTGGACCTGAACCAAATGGCATGAAGGTAAAAGACGTATTTTGTGTTTCAAATCTTGAAGGATCAAACTTCTCCGGATCCGGAAAGTATTCGGGGTTTTTATGTAAACCTTGCAGAAAAATCATGATGGGAAAGCCCTTGGGTACAAATATGTCGCCTAAGAGAATTGTTTTGAGTTAAATTTTTTGGGCAGCAAATAATAAAACCAACCGAATTCTATATCTTCATCGGCCATTCGACTTATGAAGGGTATTGGAGAATAACGTCTCATAGATTCTTTAACTACCATTTCCAAATATTTCATTTCGTTTAAATCATTCATGTTTGGATCTCTGTTGGTGTCACCAAATATAAATTGCAATTCTTCAAGTACTTTCTCCTTTACAAACGAATTTCGGTGTTAAAATGTTGCGATAAGAATTAAATACATTGATACCTGTATCTGTGGGTACTTCGACAAACAGTACAAGATTATAGAAATAGTGGATGCTGAAGTGTCTTGGCCCTGAAAGAAAGATGAATTAGGCAAATTTAGGCAATTTGAATTTAAAAAAATAACGAGTAATTACCCCAAACAAAAAGGTTTGCGTTTCATATATAATGTCTTGAATTGACAAGGGTTGTCCATCCAATTCTATATCCAAAAGTGTATCTAAAATTGATGAAATTTTCTTCTTTTTACTGATACCATTAATAGAAGTATCCTTGGTAGAAACACCGTTGGACATCCTTCTCGTTTGTTTTCTGTCTTCTATAATCTTTCTTATAAAGGCGTGTGTCCTAGCCACAGCCTTACGTTCTTTCCAATAATCACTGGTCAACATATAAGTGAGCGGAAATCTTTTCAAAGGTGAAAATAGACGAAGGATGATTACTTTTGTTATATAGTCAACATCTTTCATGTACTGCAAATTATCATTGCCGGCTTGGAGATTTAATTTAATTCCAAAAGTGACTTCTACAATACAGAAAGTGCTCTTGCACAACTGATGAATGTATATAACTTTAAATTACCGTATATTACTTTCAAGCTGGTTAAATGTAAGTGATTCACTACATTAAAACCTTCACTTCCATCTTCCTTCTTTAAATCTTCTATTAGGGATTTACATGGATCACTGAAACATTGTGCGTATTGCTCCAAGTGTTGGACGTGGAAAATAGGATTCATTGATTTTCTGGTTTTCTTCCATCTATCCTCTGAAATGACACCAAAATCTTAATATCACCACATAGTCAATAACGTACGAATTTTGAGAAATATCCACAGTAATTTAAAACGCTTACTATGAGCGCATACCAGTCCATTTCCTAACCATTTCTGGGCTAATTTATACATGGCGTCTTTTGTCACTATGGGTCTCATAGACAATATATATCCTATGAAATCTTTATCGGTTACCACAAGAACTGGTAAACCATAAAATAACTCCATTTTAAGAAGACTTCCGTATTCCTTAACATTTTTAAGTAAATTAGATAACAACCCTAGAACAAAAACAATTATTAAAGAAAAATATCCAATCTGTATTTTAAGACTAAATTAGGCGTAGAGCATACTTTTATTGCCGGTTCATTACCTAATTCTGTACTTAACTGGAAGAAATGCCGAAATACAGGTAAACCCGGTGGTGTAACAAACCCCTTTAATTTATTATCAATTTTACGTTTATTATACCAGGACTTCAACACGAAAATCGCCAATAAAGCTAATGCTATTGTGATGAGCATATTTACAAGTTTCCAGTTATTTTGGTTTAATGATTGCCTAGTAATTTTAAGTTGCCACCTATGCCTCGAATTTATAGAATAATAGAAAATAAAGTATCTACTGCATGTGTACAAGAATGTGTAGTCGTTGCTATCGAAGTTTTTTACATACTAAAATTGCAAAAAAAAATTGTTAAAATTTTGCAAGCAAAATTTTTATTTTTAATATGAAATATATGCAAACCTTGAACTATTGCCAACGTGTGTGCTTATCAGCATGACACTGATAATCTTGTGCCTGTTGTACTATATAGTAGTTTCTACATTGCAAAAAGAAAATAATGCAACGCTTAATCGCACAAGAAATATTGTTGAATAATAACAAAATATAACCGGACACGACTAAGAAGTATATGCGCACATCCATGCGTAATCTCCTGTCCCCTTTGGAGCGTATGCAAAGTGTAGCAGTTGGCATAATTTTTACTTTTGCACCTAACCAACGGGTTATCATACGTCTTCACCAAGTTGAACACGAATTCCTATTGCCAGGTGAAAACCTTCCAGGCGGTATATATTGCTGACAAAAATATATTTATTTTGAACTTTTGGCTGACGGTTCAATTCTGTAAAAACAATGTTGGCTTTGTTAATAATAGATTTGATCTAAATTTAACTTACGAATGCTAAAGAAACAAGAAGTGTTCCACTGTTATTTGCCGATATTGAAAAAAAAACATGTTTACTTCATTTAGCTATAACTAGTAATTAAAAGATCTAACACGCAAAATTGAAGGTTGTTCTTTTTAAATCGAAGTATGGCAACCCTTTCAAGCATATGATCAGGAACTGTGAGGATTATAAAATTTCTAACAGATTGAAAAATGGCGTATTTCATTTCTTGCATAGCGAAACGTTGATTTGGAATTAGGTCAAAGAAAGAAGATTTCTGCCAATAGCCGGCACGTATGTTCAAAAAATGAAGTATATAAAAAATCTATTTAAAAAAATATATAAATATACCCCTGAGATCACACAACACGTCTGATTGTATAGCTTCAGGTAGTTCTCACGTACAGACACCTGTTTCGAACTCACATAGTTCTCATCAGTGCACGTCGGAGTCCATGAATCCGCGGCTGGACGTTAGATGTCTCTGGTTTTTCCTTAAAGACATGTGCTAACGTTTGGTTTACGTTACGAAATGTTGAACGAGCGACCAGGCATCCTCCGACGTGCACTGATGAGAACTATGTGAGTTCGAAGCAGCTGTCTGTACGTGAGGACTACTTGAAGCTATACAATCAGACGTGTTGTGTGATCTCAGAGGTATATTTATATATTTTTTTAAATATATTTTTTATATACTTCATTTTTTGGAATTAGGTGTTAAAGCATTTATATATAGAGATACGTTTAATATTCTTTGAATTAATGCTTACCAATACAATTCCTAGGACCAGTACTGATAGGTATAAACGCGAACGGTTTGATTTCCGATTTGAATCTTGAGGGATCAAACGTTTTTCGGATCAGAATGATATTCTAGATTTATATGTAATTCTTGAAGGTAAATGAAAGCAGGTACACCTTTGGGTAGAAATAATGATCTGAATTGATCTGTATTGGGAGATGATTCAATATCGATCTTACCGTATTGTAAATCGCGAACTGTTAATCTGCTTATTAGTGATACTGGAGTGTGAAGTACCAAAGTATCTTTTATAGCCATTACATTTAGGAGGAGTACTAAGCCCGACACTCTTCGTATTAACTATGGACGACATCAATGGTTTGGACACATCAACCGAATGAAGCAACAAAGACAGGTGAACCAGATATGGGAAGCAAAAGTGCAATACAAG
>JARFOC010099989.1:0-12636 GCA_031763485.1 Osmoderma eremita | reverse complement strand
TTCCGTAGCTGCTACAAACTGCTATCGATGGATAGCAGCTACAAAATAGCAGCTTCGCTCGTAGCAACCCATCACTATTGATAACACATTCTTTGAAATTTGTATATAAGGTATATTTATAATTGTAACCACGTTATAACGAGCAGATGTAATAACAATAACATGCCCCTTTAGAGCTTACTACTGCGTTATGGTGTATGGGGTAGTGTTACTACTTCTTAGAGCTTAAGCATTGTCTACTTCTGCGACAGATATTTTCAGGAGAAACAAGAACAATAAGTACTTATGAATTGACAGAAAAAATTTGTTATAACTTCCCTAGATATTTTTAAGGAAAAAAAGTGGACTTGCTCTAAGCATTACGAATGTGTATTAGTGATACCAGCCCACAGTCCTTGCAATTCTTTCACGAATTACGAATAGTATCTAAATAAATTGATTTAAAAATAAAAGCTTAGTTTTCTTTCTTCCAATTTTAAATTCAAAATACTTCGCTCTATTTAAATCAACCAATAAGACTTTCCATTAAAAAAGATACGATTTTAATGAAGTGATAAATTAGTGTTGCGATTCGCATGCGACAATCATCAATCAAGATTCGAGAATTGGGCCGCTAGTCTTGGGCTTTTCAAAAGTTATACAGAAAAACGAGCCCTAAAGTGTCTTGCTCAATAACACCATTATTACTACGCATTATTTTTAGATAGTGCTGAGATTTTCCCTAATTTAAATATATACGCGATCAGGTTATGTTACGTATGTACGTAACGGTAAAATAAGACTTAACTTACAAAATCGGCTAATTTACAGCTCTATTTACAAAACCTCTATCAACAAAGCGTTACCATAGTATCTCGAATGATGAAATCAAGTATAAATATTTTTTTCTTATATACACTCTACTTTTAAAAATACTTTGTTCTTATTGTTTTACTAATTTTCTACACTATTATAATTTTTCAATGAAATACACTTCTTGTCAATGTCATGTTCGACCTATAAAAAGCCTTCGACTTGGTCCAGCAAGATTTCTTATTAGATAAATTATACAATTTAGGGTTACGCGGTACTTGTTTACAGTGGATATCTTCCTACTTAACCCGCCGCAGTTAAGCGGTTGATAAATCAAAGCGGTATCACAGAGTATTCGCAAGTTCTTGCACAAACAAGGTAACATACAGACATTATTGGAAGTCCGAAAAGGAGGCAAAGGGCTTGCTTTGCTTCCCTCTCAGCAGTAACTAGCTCTATGCGCCATACGACGGCGCCACAAAAGCAGTGAATTTATGCGCAACGTTGTCAACAATTTCTATGATTTTTTTTCTATTTATATTAATGCATCTACAGTATATAAATTTTATTGTATCCCACAGATGCTTCTCATTCCTAGCCTTTCTTCGAATTGCCTTCAGAGTTCGAACGAAAGGTTCGTACCTATATCGTGTATCTACATAAAATACATTACGACGGAAACTGACAACCGCTGACAACATTGTACCGTACTCGGACTACGTCACGTGTTAGAGCGAATAGTGGCGACATCCAGTGGAATTTTTATAAATCATTCTAGTCGGCCTATCTAGTGGATAGTCTGGTATAGTTATTTTGTCTGCGGTTCTTGACTGTAGGCGCCCCTTAAGGTTGGATTTTGGGACCGTTACTTTTTGTAGTATATGTAAGCATATTATTGATAATGTTAAAGACGTATGCCAGTTTACTGACGACACTTCCACTATTATTTATGGCAGAGATTTTCCTGAGCTTTCTGCGGCCTGAAATAGATCTACTTTGACAATTTCCACGTGGACGCAATATAATGTTCTACTGTTGAACAAACTTAAATAAAAATTAATTGTTTTTTACCCTTACAAAAGATCTGACCGATCAGTGTTAATAACTATTGATAATTCCACCATACCTGAACGTTACGTCAAGTAAGTGTTTAGGGTTAACGATGGGCAGGCATTTGTCATGGCAACACCAGATTAACGAATTATGTAAAAAAAAATTCTTTAACATATGCTGTAAGTTTTAAAACAGAATATCGATCTCGCTGTTTTGCTCATGTTGTATAGGGCGTGTATGGAATCGTTATTAAGGTACGGCATGTGGCATGTGGACGGTCTACTCATTCCAAGAGATTATTCATTCTACAGAAAAAAAATCATCCTCATGATTTGTTCCTTGAAATCTCAGGACTCCTGTAAGCCTCACTTTATTCAAAATACTAACACTACCAGATCTGTATCTACATGAATGTGCAGTATTCACTAAAGTAAATGTATCGAAATTCACCAATAACAGCAACTATAATGCGGTTTGTAATACGCGCAATGGTCGTTCTTTGAGCATTCCTACTCGCAATTCTAATTTTCTTTTTGAGAAATCGCCGTGTTACAGCTGTATTCAAATGTATAACAAATTGCCTTCAGAGCTGAAAGACATTCAGCCGCTCTGGAAATATAAGAGTAATAAATAAAACAGTACCTGATTGAAGGATGTTTTTACAGTGCAGGTAAATTTTTGGAGGAATAGTAAGAATGTGATTATGGCATATCTTATTGCTCCATACTGTCACTCTAATTTCCTTTATGACATAATTATTGTATGTTATATTGTGTTGTATCTATTATTGACAACGCAGATATCTCCATTATCTAGATCAATTGCCATTTTAATAAATAAATAAATGCATTTCTAGCACTGGAGAAAGTCGTGAAGGGATTTACACGTTCTTGCAAATAGGTGACTCACTTGTTTTTTTTTCTTTCGTTATTGTTAATGCAGCATAAATGCATCATGACACAATTAGTAAATAGTATCTAATTTGTTTAGAACAGTGTAATTTCCATAAATATTCGGGTTATTCAGAAATTTTATTCAAATATATGTAAAGAATATCGTGAACGCTGCCGTCATGTTCAGCGATCTTGCATTGTAAGCCTGACGGAAACAAACAAATGCAGAGCGCATAACTGAAGGGACCTTGACGGGGCTCATGGACGGCATTGAGTGCAGCACGGTCGACAAGTGCATCGGCATACATATGCATCGCTGTTAATATTTCATTATTATTAAATGTTTGAGTTCTAAAGTGTGGACTATTACTTAAAATCGTTTACAGAAGCAGCGGCGGGATTGTCCTTCGTGTCTTCTTAGTGCATTGCCTAAGAGTTATAATGTGTTTACTTCGTTTTGTGGGACTTGAAAGCGTATGTATAGACATTTTTTTATTTATTGATTTCACTGAATAACTTCATATAACTAATACACGGTATCGGGAAAATCCACACCGCACAAATTAATTTAATTTATTAAAATTCGGGACATATGTTTCAAGACCACGTCGGCTCCCAATTTTATTAAATTAAATTAATTTGTGCGGTGTGGATTTTCCCGATACTGTGTATTAGTGATACCAGCCCACAGTCCTTGCAATTCTCTCACGAACTTCATATAACTTCAGTAAATAAGATATTAAGCATATCACTGTGGAATAACGTGTAATTTCACTGTTAAGATCGTGTATGATTTCTTTTGCTCGTATCCCGCTGTGAAATAACGAATAATTTCCAAGTTGAGAAAACGTTTGATTTCATTTATTTACATCTCTATAGAATAAAGCATAATTTCCAAATTTAGATAACACACGCTACAAACTGATAGTTACGATTGTTAAATAGCTATTGCGTTTCGGCAAAAAACTATAACTATAAACGCAAAACAACACATCTGCTTCAATATATTCAATATATGGTTAGCATCAACCTATTACTAGTTCGTCTTTATCATTGGGAAATCTTTTCGATCCAATCAGTCAGATTGGAAGTGCTACCTGAATAAAAGAAAACACAAAGAAATTTTGAGGAATTACAAAGAAAAGTGAAGCAATATTATGATACACATTGAAAATCTTGATAATATTGTAATGTGAAATAAAAGAAGTTCATTCTAAAATAAGCAGTTGTAATTGTGAAAATTATTGAATTATTGGTGCCAATAACATCGATGGCGTTTTTACGGCCACGGCTCGACTCAGGCTGTAAAAATGAGTACCTGGAAGTCAAATTCTGGCGTAATAATAGGGGGTCGGCTCGTAGCGCCTGCCACGTTAAGTCCTAGTGTACCGAAAAGGCTAATAACCATGGCAGACCACATCCCTGCCTTCCCCTAAGAGCCTGGAGGCTTGTTAAAAGGGGACTATTATTATATTGAATTAAATTTTTGGAGATGTATAAAAAAACAATATTTATTTGAAGAGATTCATTTGAATATTAAAAAGGAAACAATAATAATATTTTAAGAAGCATAATGATTAGAAAATTTCATAATGTTTTGTTTTGAAATAAGAGAATTTTGTGTTCATTTTTGGATGAATAACATTTATGAAAGTTATTGAATTGTATTTTGAAGATTAAAAGAATGTTTATCATAGTATTCAAAAGATATTAATATTTAGATATAAAAAAAACATTGCATCTGAAGAAATTAGCAAATCAAGAAGTATAGAGTGTGCCGAAACTAACGAAAACCTACGTACAGTCGAAATGTATACCCGAAATTTTGCCGAGAAACCGGAGTCTCTAAAAGAGAGAGTTGTTTAAAATGGATAACCAAGATCGAACAATTTGCTTGCTTACGCATTGTTATTGAAAACGTTCCCTGAGAATCAAGATTTTGCTGAAATGCTTAGAAAATTAGTAAATCGTCGTAAATTGCTGTTTGGATTGGAAGCAGTATTATTTAGATAAAATAGAATTGATTGTTTGTGTAATAAAAGAGTGGTTTTCTGTGTAATAGACCAACAGCAACCGTTAGGACATTTATCCAAGAACTGTTGAAGGGCCAATGAAAAGCCTACACAGACGTACGTAGATCCAAGTTGTGTTGCTATTCTAATTGAGCAAAAAAAATTTAAAGGTTTAACTGTAGCTTTTTCTGCAACTATTCTTAGAATTTATATATGGACGTTCCGAGATAAACGTTATCGCGGAAGCAGATATTGAAATTAAATGGATGGTGTAGAAGTTACTGCGTCTTCCGTCGCTCCTAATTAGCTCCAAGAAGTACCGGTTATGGTAGACTAAACAAAACCGACGTAGTCATGACAGTTCCGGACAAAAAGTTATGTTGATGCATATACTCGACAATTTAGCGACATCATGCTAATAACAACACGGGAGATAATGGGCGAAACAAAGCAGATATCAAGAAGTATCCCCAGGAAACATTTAGACATACCAGCAAGTAAACATTATCTACTGGGTGACTGTACTACGAAAGCTGAGGATGTTTTTGTGACTATTACAAATGCCTCAGAGGAGGATATCAAATAAATTGAGAATGACGGACACATAAATATATCCACTCACAATGAACGCAAAGTTGTGAAAGATATCGTAGACGATTTGTTGGATGACGGTATCATTCGAGAACTGAATCCTCCATATTCCATTCGATATTGCTAGTAAAGAAAAAAAAATGGAAAACAAAGAATGTGTGTAGATTATCGAGCAATAAATGCAAAAACGGTGAAAGATAGATACCCACTTCCGTACATCGACGACTTCTTGGAAAAGATAAAAGAATGCAACTACTTTATTAGTTTGGATTTAGCAAGTGGTTATCACCAGGTTGTGTAATGAATTAACAATTTCAAAACCGGCTTTTATAACTCCAGATTGCACTACGAGTTGTGCGCGTTCCATTTGGATTAGCTAATGCACCTGCAGTATTCCAACGGGTCATGAATAAAGTTTTCCCACAACTATATTCATGATTTATTCATCTGCGGTACGGCAAAGCTCTGGCATATATTGACGATATTCTACTGCCATCAACAAGCTTCGACATTAGACTTAACAGCCAAAGGGATTTTTTTGAAACTCTCCAGCAAAGTGGGCTTATGTTGCCATTGTCGAAATGTCAGATAGAATACCTTGGTTACGAGATTGGCAAACATCGAGTGAAACCGGGTAAGAGGAAAACCCATACTGTGAGAGGATTGACTGTACCTAAGGACGTTCACACGATTCGCAAATTTTTGGGATTACCTAGTTATTTCCGATAATACATAAAAAAAATATCGCTAGGATTAGTACAGCCTTAACGACGCTAACGAACAGAACGCAAAATTCTAATGTGGTTGCGGACAACGTAAAACTTTCGAAACCACGAATGAAAGAACAATTTCACGAACGGTGCTTGTTATTTATGATACCCAATTGAAAACCGGTGTACACACTGATGCATATCTGAGTAACGAAATTTTCGAAAAGGGATCGGAACGAACAACTTCACGAAATGCGTGGAAAAGTCGTTGCCCAGATACATAATAAGATAATGGAGAAAATGAGGCAAAGGTATGATGAGAAACGGTTTTATCCACATATGTATGAAAGTTAACAAGTTCTTGTACGACGCGTACAAAAAAAAAACGAATGAGCGCAATAACAAAAGTCGTTGTCTAAGTACGTTGGTCCAGTATGTGTTGACTAAGCTTTGGGTAAAGAAATATGTGTCATAGAGGATTTATCAGATGGGAAACATTCCCGAAAGCCATACAAAGGTCTGTGTGTTTGAGTAATAGAGAAATGGCTAGTGTCAAAAACAGCGAGGCGACAGAGAGTATTGCAGTTCCATGATGGTGTTGGTCGTTTGTACTTTGAGAAGATGTTGTCAGCATGACGAAGTTGTACTGGTTACCGGGGATGTGCAGATATCGCCTGGATGTTACAGAGAAATGTACAGAGCCCATGGATAACACACACATCGATCATTTAGGTCAATTTGTAAGTCGAAATGGAAGAACAGGTATTTAATTGTTGTTATTGATTTTTTTACTAAATTTGTTTTCATGAAACCTGTATCAAGAAAGTACAATAATGAGAATTATTGACGTTTGTTGACAACTTAATAGAGTTTTGGTATTTTAAGACATATGATTACAGATAGGGTACATGATACACAAGGAAGAAGTTTGAAACCTACTGCAAAGGCTTAAGTCGAAAGCATGTCCTGAATACAACGGCAACTCCAAGAGCAAAAAACCAAGTTGGAAGGTATAATCATACAATTTTGCAAATTCTTTCAGCATCAACGTAAGATGAAGAAAGGTGAGACGAAATGGTGACTGATGTACGATGGGGATTGAATTTAACGAAGAATTCAACCTCTCAAAAGGTACCTTACGAATTGCTCTTTGGGTATGCAGTCATGGAAGTTGCAAATGCGGTTCTAGTTGACGAAGTTGCTACAGAATTGGTTGAGTTGATGACCCGCAAGTCGTAAGGCAAAAAGTCAAACTACGTTAAATGAAGATTGAACAGGGTGAACGAAGAGCCGAATAGTGTTTAATGTACATCAAACAGGGCGAACGAAAAGCCAAATTTCATTAAATGAACATTAAACAGGCCGAACGAAAAGTCAAATAGTGTTTGATGAACATTTAACGGGGCGAACGAAAGCTAAATTTGATGCGCATAGATACGCTGGAAAAACGTATAAAGTAGAAGGACAGGTTTTGCTGCGAACCTTTGGAGTCAAGGGCAAAGTATAAAACTGCTTCCTAGGTATAAAAGTCCATTGGTGATCACAAAGGTTTTAAAGCACGTCCGGTACGTGGTAGAAGATGTAGAGGGTTCTTCTCGATCGCAGAGAAGGTACAAGGGCATCGTACCCCTTGATGTGTCAAAACCCGACGACATCAACGTAAGCTCGGAATCCGACGACGGAACCGAAGGTAATTAAGGCCTAAAGTTGAGATCTCTTACGATCGTATATGTATATATGTGTGCATGTGTGTGTTTTAAGATAGTGTATTTCTCAATATAACGATTTGCCATTTTACGACTGGGCACGATGAGTAAATGGTTATATGCATGCGTGTTTGTTATGAGGGTATGATAGAACCATGCAAATGTTGAGATAAGTACCTAAACATAAAATAAAAAGATAATAAAACGAAATAAAGATTAAATGATCAAAACTCAGTAAGCTCCTACAGACATAGTTTGGAGAATCGTTATATCTATAGAAAGACTATAACTTATTGGTACTTGAGAAGTAGATGTAACTAATAGTATTGGTAATTGTTTATCTAGGTAGGAACAAGAAAAGAACGTCTCCACGAGGACGTGGATTTCGGCAGCATGGCCGACTGTAAAGAATATCATGAACGCTGCCGTCATGTTCAGCGATCTTGCATTGTAAGCCTGACGGGAAAAAAACAAATGAAGAGTGCATAACTGGAGGCACCTTGAAGGGACAAGTGCGTCGGCATACATATGCAACGCTGTTAATATTTCATTGTTATTAAATATTTGAGTCCTAAAGTGTGGATTCTTGCATATTTTTTGAAATAAATACAACAAATCAATTCATTACACAGGCCGGCAAAAAAAATATTTTTGTTTTTTTCCTGTGATTTTTATTTGTTTCTAGCTCAGTTCGGTGCGCATTTTTTTAACAGCTTTGGTTTTTGAGTTACAGCTTACTACCCGGATTTACCAATTTTGTTTCGATTTTTATGTTTCGACGGACACACGGACAAGATATAGACAAGATATATTTTCTTGTTGTTTATAGGTATAGCTTCGTCAAGAAGACATTGTTTGCATATGTAGCAATTTTCTTGGATTTTTTAGTCAAATAATAAAAAGCTGTAAATTACAAAAAGTAAAGTTGTTAGCAATTATCTAGTATTTTCTTCTGAGTCCTAGAAATACTAACAGGAAAAAAAAATAGGAAAAAAAATTGGTGTTGACCAGTGTTATCAATCTTCCCTAACAACAAATTGTCTTCGTGCTCTGAAAAATGTTTGTTAGAACTAAGTCTTTTCTGTATCCTTATTTACGTGAAATCTATATGGTATAAATATTCTATACTAAGCAAGCAATATTAATCATTCAATATGGGAACAAAACTCATGCAGTAAGTCAGAATATGCTTACCGTTTTGATATTTGAATCTGGTCATATTTTTTAGGGATAATCCATATTCATACCCTGCATAGCAACTGGTTCCTTCGTAATATTCTCCATCGGCACAACATTTTTTGATACATCTAACACCTTCACTTCGGCATACTTTAATTTCTTCGCATGTCCTTATAACTAAATTATGCTTTTCGATCGTGTAATCCATGCAATAAGAACCCAGGTGATATGCTTTACCCTTAAAAAGGACAGACCCATCTGTTTGTATAGCGAACGATTGTTGTGAAGTATCAACTATGTGGTCTAATAACATTTTGCAATGTGATAAATCGTTTCTTATTAACAAAGATCCGTTTGTGATATCTTCATAGATATTACTAAGTTTACTCCCTACACATTTATGGTATTTTGTTTCATATACGTAATCAGGAGGACAACATTTGGGAAAGTATTTGCTTTCTGTCTGGTCTAAATTTTCCGGCAAACATACCAACTTCCTAATTGCAGAACTATTATTGCTGCTATACAGATAATATTGTGAGTTATCTGAGGCACTACAATTTACAGTGTCATTCAATTCATAATCATCCATTATAAAATATTCGCCGTATCTTGTCAAACCGCAACTGTATTTATATATTAACGTTAAAATAATCAACACGTGTCTAAGCATAACTGCTTTAACATAGGTACGCATACAAACACAACGAAATTCGGCGATCGACTGAAATTGGGGATCAGCGCGCGAATCCTTATATAAGTTAACCAGCAGTAGCAGCATTCTCTATTGTTACATTACAGGTCTTGTCGCGAGGTTTTTCCCAAAACACGGTATTACATGTGTTAATCATAAATAACAGCTACTGGAATGAAAGTGAATCTTTCAATCAATTAATTTGAATCGTGAGGTTTAGTGGGAAACAAAACACTCTAGAGTTATTCTAAAAATAAAAAGATAAAAAACATTGTAATTCTTAGGACAACTTATACTGGATAGATTCTTCAAACTTACCTACCGTAATATCTTATTAATAATTACATTTGATTATAAAAGTTTCTAAAGGTGGAGGTCATTTCATTGTTTTTTATAGTTGTGCCAAACATAATATATATGATGATATATGTATAGTACCAGCAGATTGCTAACGATAATAATAAGATGATTAAATACAATAAAAACAATTTAGTATTATAAGAACAGTAAGAAATATAATTTAAGAGAATTAAATAGAAATACAGAAGTAGTAACAGACTGTTGACAGACAAGAAGTTGATCTCGAGGAAGAGTACAGTGAAATTGTAAGTGAAGAAGTAGAACTAACATTAAGTAAAAGGAAGAATGGTAAAACACCGGGACTGGATAATATTAAGGCGGAATTATTAAAATACATGGGAGATATCGGAATTAAATGTTAAATATAATATATATTAAATATTAAATAATTATTATTACGTGGAAAACGGGACCAATACCGAGAGACTGGGCTATAGCAACGATTTTACCAATATTTAAAAAGTGTGCTAATTATAGGGCGATCTCCATAAGTGTCGGTAGTAAAATATGCGAAACTACCTTGGAAAATAGACTACGAATGATAGTAGAAAAGAGCATAGATGAGAACCAAAGTGGATTTAGACCCAACAGAAAAACGAAATACCCAAGCAGACAATAACTTATATACATATGTGTTTTGTGGATCTTGAAAATGCCTTTGACAATGTTCCAAGAGATATGATCTGGGAAATATTAAAACGGCGACATATTGGTACTGTTGACAGCGATCAAGAGCAACTACATGTGTACAAGGAATGTGGTAAGAACCCTAAACATGTACAGTAAAGAATTTGTTACGTGCTCTGGAATAAGACAGGGAGTAGTACTTAGTCCGCTACTGTTTGTTATCTTTCTTGATGAGATAACAAAAAACTGCCCTGCAAAATGGAAAGGTGCCATGGCGGGAGTAAGACAACTGCAATATTTATATGTTGCTGAATTAATATATGCTGATAACCTAGTAATACTAACCAATAACGAGAAAGATTTAACGAATAATTTAAACGTATGAAGGGAAGAATTTGAAAAACATGGAATGAAAATTAACACGAACAAAACAGAACTCGTTATAGTTTTAAAAGAGAAAAGACAAGGAAATATTTACCTGTATAACGAAAAAGTTAAACAATCCGAGAACTTTAAATATATCTAGGATCAATATTGAAAATTGCTTGGACCCAGAAATAACCAACAGAATAAATAGCGCTAATAAACTCTACTATGCCTTGAATAAAACCTTTATACGGAAGAAAGATATGTGCAGGAACAAAAATTAAAATATTCAATAGTGTATATGTACCGATATTAACTTATGGTTGCGAAGCTTGGACAATGAACGATATCTTAAAAAGCAAAATACAAGATTGCGAATGAGATATCTGTGAGCAACAGCAGGAGTTACGAGAAGTGGTCGTATTAGAAATGCAGAGATTAGGAAACAATTAAATGTGGCTCCAGTACAAGAGAGAATCGAAAGAAAACAACTTTTGTGGCTAGGTCATATAACAAGAATGGACAATAACAGCAAAGTAAAAGAAATTTGGAAGGCAAGAAACGACAAAAGAAAAAGGAAGGAGGGCGCCCTACAGGAACTTGAAATTCAGATATAAGGAAGCTATTGGAAAAAAAAGTGGAGAGAATTGAAAATATTAGCTCAAGACAGAGGAGAGCGGAGGAAATTTTGCCCCCACATCTCAACACCGTAAATGGTAGATGAGGCTGGATTATAATAGGAACACTATATGTAAGAATACAAAATAAATATCTCACAAAACGTACTACATTCTGTAATAGAACTACAAGACGTTAAGGGTAATTATCGTGAAAATTAGAAAAGTTCACATGTATTGTAAAATGAGTCACCATATATAAATGTGAGATTTTACCGTGATTTGAGCACATTGGCAGAAGTTGTTTTGAATGTTATTTTTATTTTTTTAATAAAATTTGAATGGGAAATCTACTGCGATACATTAAAATTGATTACACCTACTAACAAAGCTATATCAAAATGTCATTTATTTTTTTTTAGGTTAAGAAACTATTAAGTGCGGTTGACTATGGGAATCCACCTAATTCCTGAAACACATTACGAATTAATTAATTTAGTGTGCAAGAGGAGTGATCCGATACATGTGTGTGTTTATTAGATTAACAGTTGTTAATATATTGTTTAGCCGCTTCTCTGTTCCAGATATCCCTGCCTGTATTTATTTCAACAACTTCAATGCTGTTTATGTAGATTACATATATAGGTTATCAAGTTATTCTGTATATAGTATTTCAGTTTTTGATACGCACAATAAAGAATAATTGTCACGGCGGTAGTAAGTGTGTTAAGATATGTATGTATTTACAGTATGACGCACGTTATACACAATACATAATAAACTCAAAATATAGACAGACTTCTTCTTTCAAAGAAAAACAAATATTTCAACTAATTTTAATACCTGTTTTACATAATATTGTGGAAATGACATGCGTTTTTCCTGAAAGCTAGCGACGGAGAACAACAGATAACAGCATAATTAATAAGACACATATAAGGTGCATATGACCTATTCTGATCCCAGTAAGCACAATTACGTTAAGTAAACGTTAAAGATTTATCATAACCGAACGTATATAACACTGAATATACCA
>JARFOC010099979.1:0-12637 GCA_031763485.1 Osmoderma eremita | reverse complement strand
GTGGTGGAAGAGCGACGCCGCCGGGGGAGGTAGCACAAAGGGCCCAATATGGTGGCCCAAGTGCATGTGGCTCTTTGGCACCCTCCCCCACCATTTAATCCATCCATCATCTTGCACCTCGTCCAATTTCCACATTTCTTCTTCGACCAAAATTTATAAAATTAAGTAGTCATAGTGGTGATAAATATTGATTGTCTTACTTTTCATAACACTTTTAATGTCATTTTGCCAGTTCTGTACTGAAACATTAATCGTATCCTTGCTGAATAAGCACAGGCATATCTTCAATTTGAAATCTTGTATTATTGTGCCTCATATAATTCTTGACATGGGCCCATATCAATTCAATGGGATTTAAGGTGCAGTGGTAATCTCAGAATGGTGTGTCCCTGTTGAGCGGCTCCTTCATCGTTTTGTACTTGTTCTTTTTTTTTCTTGTGATACTATTTCCAGCAAATCATGCTTTAATAATCCTTCTACAATGGAAACTGATTTGTCCTAAGATAAATACGTAATAGAAGACAAGAAAAACTGGGAGAATACAAGTGACACAGAAAAACGAACCGAAATTGACAAATGACAGAAACAGTGATTAATACCAACCGCCACCACATAATATATGGCAACAATCCCCGTTATAGAAAAGGATAGCCTTATAGCCTTATAAAATAAAAAAGGATGGATATGGTCCATAAGAGCAATACTTCCTTTAAAACGTGAGCTGCACTATACCTGTTACTTTGATACATGATATGTCATATATGTTATAATTTTAATCTAAAAAAATTTCTTGTTTGTCATATTATTTTTAGAAGTTGCCTGCTTATATCAATCTCATGCAACACATGAAACCGTAATAACATTAATAAAGAAATTTAAAATCATTTGTACAGTTGTGCCACATTTTCCATTGTCGTTAATCAGAAGTCACATTTGACACATTGCAATCCGTATATATTTTCACTTGTTTAAGCAAAGCATTAATTAAGAGTGCCGTAGTGATCTAGTGGGTTCGTTGCTAGACTACTAAATTGAAGGGCCCGGGTTCGATTCCCGGCCGGTGATGGCGTTTTTACGGCCACGGCTCGACTCAGGCTGTAAAAATGAGTACCTGGGAGTCAAATATGGTAATAATATAATAATAATATGGTAATAATAGGCGGTCGGCTCGTAGCGCTTGCCACGTTACAGTCCTAGTGTACCGAAAAAGGCTAATAACCATAGCAGACCACACCCTGCCTTCCCCCAAGAGCGAGCCTTGAGGCTTATTAAAAGGGGACTATATTATTATTATTAATTAAAAGAAAGTATAGTAAAGGTCTCAACTCAAGGAGCGTGAAGCACGAGGAATACAGCAAAGTAGCTGCTGAAGTGTGTTGTAAACTCTGCAATCCTGTTCCATGGTGGATCACTTCACTTTTCTTTCTTGCCCATTCGTTTCTTTTTGGCGTCCTATAAATTTCGGTTTCTCCGCATGCAGAATGTTTCGCCATCTTTCCTACCTTTTGTTGCTCTTCCCCAGTTCATAATTGACATTGCATCCAGATCGCTTACTATCTGCTCTAACCACGTTGTCCTTGGTCTGCCTGTAGTTCTTCCTATCATTAGCTTCAACGAGCGATTAATCATACGATTATGCAATCTGCTCTAAGTCATTGACAAATATTAGCACACAAATATAATATAAATATATGTCGTTAATGTATTTACATGTGCTTTAGAAAGTTTCGTCATCCTTCATTAGGGAATTATTCTTCTACACAGAATTCTGAAATAATACACTCTAGAGCTGTTAATTTGAGCTAGAAATAGAAATACCATCTAATGTACTTTCTGATTTATGCTTGTTACAGTAAATACAAGGATAAGCCATACGTGGGATTATACAAAATTAGGCGGCCTGCTATTCTAATAAGAGACGCCGATATTGTAAAAGATATTTTGATAAAGGATTTCCAGGCTTTTGAGAAAAACGATTTCATTGTAGATGAAAAAGTCGACCCCATTGCGTCAAGAAATCCATTTTTCCAATGTGGTAAAAAATGGAAAACTACTAGAAGTCAATTAAGTGTTTGTTTTACCTCAGGGAAGGTAAGTGCACTCTGAATACAACCATATAGTAAGTATACCGACTGTAACCACGTACACCGAACGTACACACAGAGAAGTAATTTCTAGAACCAAGTGAAAATTCCTTAACTGAAGTACCTCTCGTACTCATATATAAGCATATGAATAATTTCTTCAACAAAGAACATCATTTTCTCAAAATATCAAGAAATTAGTTTCTTGTGTGAAGAAATTCTTTGTCCTTAAATATTGGAAAGTAAGTTAGTTGAAACAAATCAATAAAAATTCTAGTTCCAAGAAATTCTACCGTTTTAATTCAAACACGTGATAAAATTGATATGAGAAAAGTTTAGTTTCATATAAACCACGTGTTCCCTTCAAATGAATACTACGTTAACTTAACATAAGTCCCCGATTTTCTAATAGTGAGCTCTTAATACTCTTAATTCAAAACAGTATTTTATTTAATATGAGAACGCTACTTACTTGAACTAAGGAGCTCTTTCTTTTAAATCAAAAAAATAGTGTACTTACCCATAAAATTACAATATTTCGGATTTAGTCGTGTTGGTTGTAAAAAATGATTGACATTTCACCAGTCATGCTGCTGGCCTCTTGAAAATTTAACTAACTAAGCTAGTCAGTTATTCTGAAGAAGCCTGCAATATGACTGGTAAAACGTCAATCAACTTTTACAACCAACACGACTAAACCTCTTTATATTATAGTATTTATTCATATTTTCCGTTTCCTACATATTTTATACACTGTTACTTATATAGAAATTGTGACCTATGCTACATGTAACAGGTACAAAAGAAAATAGCTACATTATGACAATACGTTGCCTATTAGGCCAAGATCATAAATCTCATAAATTAATAATGTACAAATTTAGTAAGAAGTAAAATACAATCAAAAAAAACTAAACATGTTTGTTTCTCTTCTAATTCTTACTTAAGATGAACTTAACACCATACTTTGAAGTTCTAATTCGAGAAACTTAAATATAGTTATCGTACAAATAGTGAGTTTATTTCAATTATATTTTGGGCATTTCCATCGTGAGTAAGGAAAAAAGAATTATAAATTCAAATGAATCTACAACTAAACAACTTTTATTTCAAACAAATATATAATAGGTATACAGATCCTTAGGACTAAAATCAAGAATTTTTACTACATGTGTAAATTTTTCGGCAACGAAATATAAATACCAGATGATTGCATATGCTCTATTATTGGATTTACACAACGAATACTGTTATATGAAATTGATATTGGCGAATTCTTTATGTTAACTAAATACGCTTTGTAATGCAAATTAAACGTTTCTGTAGTATTGTTACAAAAAAAAATGCCGATACATTAACATAAAATTTATAAGAAAGCTTGATATAAATGCCTTGTATATGGGAAAATTTTGTCGCCTTTTGTTTGAATTTTATATAAACAATTTTGGATGAATGTCCACAAGTGCTCAGATTGCACCGGATATTTCACAGTTAGTGCATGAAAACATTTAAAACATAAACATAAGTCAAGAGCTATTAGCAGTCCAGCAAACTTATATTTTATAGTGTCAATTACTAGGTATATATTGCGAAGTTGAAGTAGACTCGGTCCTTGTATCAAAATAAAAGGTTGGATAGGTAAGTTCTTAGTGGCAGCGTTCTCCTTAATTTGGTTTAATAATATTTCAATGTCGGATGTTGTCTGCAAATTACATTGCTATGGATACGTAATCAATAATAATGAATATAAGAGAACATACTTTCGCATGGACTATACTTCCTTCAATACTTTCCTGCACTGAAAATCTCCAGTCTCCGGTACTATCTCTTCTTCTGCCCTTGGTGGGAAGTAGATGTCCTAACATATGTAATTCCAATGCTATTTGCGAATTTAAAATGTATAAAAGATATGTGTTAGTTGAGAGAATTTAACGAAAACCAGGAAATATAAATTAATGTGACAAAATTTCCAATATATACAAATGATTATTAGTATTCAGTCATTTTCATACTCAACAGTGTATACGTTAACTTGTTACTACCCACCTGCGTTGGTTGTTTCATTGCGCATAGATTAGAGATTATCAAGTATATTGGTATTTCCACTGATTTCATACACTTTATTTAAAAAAGCGCTGCATCCACTTGTTAAATTTAGGCTACAATCGGGGTAGAGTTCATCGAAGTCATCTGTAACTAATACAATTTTAACTTAGATGAAAATACATGAGTGTGTTGCAAAAAAGTGTCACAAGAGGAGGAAAAACTTCCTTTGTTATAAGTTCATAAAACAAAGGTAGGTATTCCTCATAAAATTTAAGTAAATCTTGGTCTAATACCCCCAAATAATACTAGATATAAGAAACTTTGTAGAGATTTTCCTCTTGTGATACCTATCCGCCAACATACGTATATCAACATTGGATTTGTAAAACTGTATAAAGATATATACCTAGCATAATACAACCATCAAAATAACTTATAATTGTAAAAACCAGGCGTGTATCTAAATATATTGAAGTTCATGAGAATTGATACTTACAAGACTTTCTGCCCTGGCGTCTTCAAGGTTTGGCCAATTTTTAATAAACTGGTTAACGATAGAAGATCTATCTTGCTGTGTGTAGTTGTAAGTCAATTTCCATTTCTCGATAACATCGTTCCAGGGTTCTCGCCTAACTTTTAACCAGTCTATTGCATTTCTTATGTCATCTAGAAAAACGATTCATAAACATTTATTATTAAATGATGTATCTAGTTACATACCATCGCAGTCTATTTTGTCATATGGTAATATTTCAGGCACACTATTAATTTTTCTTTTCGCCTCTCCGCTAATATAGTGCAAATTTTTGGTTTTGTCCACAAGTTTTCCTTTGGCGCGAATGTGCCGGCCATTAGAACTGCAACATATACTGGTTGGTGGTGTGTAATACGTCAGGGAATTTTCCTTTGGAAATAGTGATATAATTTGGGATGTCAAAATATTATAATCTTGATGTTTCAAACGACTGTAAATAATAAATACATAGTAACATACATATGTAAATACACATAATTAAAATATTTACGTTTTAACGAAATATTTGAAAATATGCTTGATTATAATATCTACTAATCTACCCCGTCTGGTATTATCAAGTGCCTTGTTTGTGTTATAAAAATTTTAAATACTATTGCCTAAAGGAGAATTGCGCAGTAATGTTTCTAAATCAAATTTTGGAAATTTACAATCGTTCAATATCGGACCATTGCAAGTATGTTCGGATGTAGTTACCTAGAAAAGAAAAAAAACCGCGCTTGAAGAAGTGCATGTACCTACATGTATATACACAGAATATCAATTACAATGGACCATCGTATATAACAGTTATTTGAAACGACAGACAACGCTCGCATTGTACTATGTTGAACCGCGTAATAACAAACATCTGTTCGGATAATCAGGAAATAACCGAATGGAGCATAATATAATAGGCCTCAAGGCCACAGTGTTAAGGGATGTGAAAGAGTTTTCTCTGCATTTGGGTCCAAATGGAATCAAGTCAAGTATATTTGAAAATCAAATGAAATAACCAATGAAATTTATGACAAATGAATGTCATCCATTCTTATTACGATTCAATCCCGTAAATTTAAACGAAAGTGTTGTCTCACATTTTTCATACTTGACTTGAAAAAATAAGTGCACACGCACTTATTTGGTTACCTAATAAAATACATACACGTTTAGTTTGTTTTCCAGATTTAAGAATAGCTTCATTAACTGGTGAATGTTCTTAATTTTGTATTAGAAGTTTTACTTTTATCCAACCGATTATTGGTTTTTCCACAGTAATTTTTAAGTAGTGTTTGTGGTGCACTATTTTTACGATATATTCACAAGTATGAATAGTAGATTTATTATCATGAGCGTGTATACTAGAATACAGCTTCCATTCCTAATAGTAAACATATTTAACATTAACGCATAAGACATCAATATTTTCCAGATGAAGAATATGTTCCCTCTCATGGACGCAGTTGCGCAAAATATGATAAAATACATAGACAACGAAATCAGACTTGGTGCTAATCCCATGGATACAAAAGAATTAGCTGCCAAGTTTACAAGCGACAATGTGGCCACATGCGCATTCGGAATGGAAGGTAAAGCTTTCGAGGATCCGAACGCAGAATTTAGGAAGGTTTGCGGAGAGATTCTGCAACCATCCTTTGCACTCGCTCTAAAATTGCTATTGATACTTCTATTCCCGGATTTAAATAACTTACTTAGTATTAGGTGAGTTAAATTATTAGCACCCGCATCTGTCTGTATATAGAGAGCTTTAATTATCCAATTAATAATTGAACTTAGACATACCGGTCAAAAAGGATAAGAAAAAAATATCTAACAAGGGATGTGTTTTCGGATACAAATACACACATCAATATAATCTAGGAGACAAGCAAGTAAATGCATTTCTGCTCCACATAGGTGAATAATCGTTTGTCATATGTGAAGGTATAAGTCGACCATCATTACTTGTTTACTTTTAGAAACATTTAAGAATATTTAATGAGAAGTGTCTGTTTATTTAGGAATAATTTTCAAAATTAATAAATTTTTACAAAACTTATGTAAGAAAAAACAATAACAATCAATAACATGTGAACATGAGATTTTGATGTAGTATGCTTCTTTGCAGCAAATCCCATACGTGTTCTATGGGATTTAAATCAGGTGGTTGCGCTAGCCATGGCAAAACATTCATTTCGTAGTTTTGAAGAAATGCACGAATGATACCAGAAGTATGCGGACGCGCATTGTGGTGCATGAGTTGAAAATTTTCATCAATTCCTGCAGCATATTATAGTACAACGTTTTGAAGGATAATGTTCCGGTAGTCCATGGCAGTAGAATAGCTATGCCGGTTCGGGCGCAAAATCCCATAAGATTTAACACAGGGGTCTAAAATTACATTGCCGCCATCTTGGATATCATGAGCAGTGAGGGAGAGATAGGGGAGCCTCGGCCACGCGGTCGGGGGATCGCGACCAACTTCACGGGTTTGAGCTTCAGCTTTGGACACGGATGTACCCACGGACACGTCACTGTTGGGAGCTTTCATCTGCGAGGAACGCTAATTTGAATTCCATAAATTAGTTTCCGATAATACACAGCGTACCATACGGGTTTTGAATACTAATTAGGGTCAGATACACGTTCAGACTGGCAATATAAAGATGCCCACATTTCAACTACGAAGCATGCAAGTCCGTATAGACCGACGCGTTAGGATCTGCTTTTTCCGCTATTACACAGCGTACCAGAAAAGCAATATACGCTCTTGTTGTGTTTGCACGTAGGGTGTAACCCGGTGCAACACTTTTACTGTAGTATTCGTATGTAGGGTGTATGACATGTAACACAGTACTCCACTTTTACTATGATAAAATATACTTTTATTACGATGGTGACATACAGTGTATCGTACAGCTTCTTCTATCTATATTACCTATTATTGCAATGCGCATGCGCGTAACATTACTATATTACAAAATACATGGGCATAACAGCTCTGAATGTTAATTAGTTAGGGTACATATATGTTTAACACGTTAAGATAGGCAACAGATAGCGGTTCTATTAAGACGGATAGATTGATCCCAAAATAAACACAAGAATCTCAGGATGACGAACCAACAAATCTTACATTTTTTTTTAAATTTCCATTGATTTTTCAGTTAATAGGAACTTATTGTCACTTAAACCATCGAAACACCAGCAGCAAACTGTATTGACGTTTAAAATGACATTACAAATCTTTGGTTATACAGGTGTTTACGGTCTTGTGATTTTATTTTCAAGGGGTGATTAAACATCTTAAAATAAGGTTATTAACGTAAAAATTTCTTATCAAAGTTGCATAATAAGAGAGATATTAATGTTAGAAAAAGATTTGTAGTTTTTTTTATTTTTTTTAAGTGGTGATTAAGCATATTAATTTAAACAGTTGTTTTAAGTTTTGCATGGAATCCACCTCACACTAGTTGCTCAAAGTTATCGCCGTGTTGTTGAACGCAAAGTCTCGCTCGAAGTAAATATGAATTTACTGGGCCTTGGTCTCGCCGTCGAATTGTCGCCGCAGGTATTGGCCTGTTCGGAAACCGCTCAGCGTACAATCGACTTGTAGCAGCAGAATTCTGGCGTACTTCACTATAAATTAACAACATGGCAACGTATTCACTGTTGGTGCGATGGACCATTTTTACTTTCCCTATTAAGAGCTATTCAGAAGAATTTACGTCAAACCAGCAATGCAGTGACATTTAATGAAACAGCTTCACAGATGGGAGAAGTTACAGACATCAGCCTACTTAGTAAAAAATTCACTAATAGCCTATGGTTTACATTTACTTTGCACAAGTTGTTGATCGATCGTTGTAGCGTTAAGAACCTTTTTTATGGTGGTTAATCACAACTTAAAAATAAAAGATAATATAAAAACTACAATTTTTTTTAAACATTATGCAACTTTGTCAAGATATTTTTACGTTAATGACCTTATTTTAAGATATTTAATCACCCCTTGAAAATAAAATCACAAGACTGTAAACACTCCTGTATATGGCTCGTAAACTACAAGCACATAAAATCTTGTCTCCTAGATTATTTTGATGTGTGTATTTAGGGAATACTACATCACGAATATAGTCAAGATAGTTATGGCCACCTACAGCTTGGGTTACACGGCATAATATTTTCTGTTGGACCATTACCACTAAAGGAATAAAAGATCTATAACCAATTTCGTATTTTCGCAGGTTCATTCCCAAGAAAACCGTAAACTATTTCAGTAATATTATTGAAAGCACCTTAATCTATAGAAAAGAAAACAACCTAACTAGGAACGATTTCTTGGATGCGGTGACGCAAATGAAATTCAAACCGATGGAACCACAATTAACACTAGAAGATATAACTGCTCATGCAGTTAGTTTCTTTGGTGACGGATTTGAAACTAGCTCGATAACGTTGAGCTTCCTTCTATACGACCTAGCAAAGAATATAGAGGTCCAAGAAAAATTGAGGGAAGATATAATTGAGGTTATGCAGCAGAATGGCGGGTATTTAACGTACGAAGGTGTACAAAGTATGTCTTACTTAGATTGTGCTTTATCAGGTACGTTGCCTATATTCATATCCGATATACAGGGCGCATACATCCGTCTTTTATTACTCAGGTTGTATGTTAGGGAGCAATCTGATATTTTGGGGATGTAATATAATATTATTTCTGCAGCTGCAGAAAATATATTCCGATATACTCGGTGTATCATAAAAAAGGTAGCACGGAAAAATTTACTTTTTTAAATGGAACACCCTATATATTTTTCCATTATTAAAGATCCCTAGCTCCATCCATATCCAGATTATAAGTAAGTAACCTGTTTTGTGGTTTTCAAGTTACAACTGTTTCTGCAAAAAAATTGAAAAATCGCATTGACCAAAAAAGTAGTCCTTTCAAAGTCGGTTTCAAATTTAGAAATAGAATTTGTTGTGTGGATTGATTAAAATTGAGTGATGATGTCAGTAAATTTTTTCTATCAACGGATGTACAGAGTGGTTATCGGGAAACTATTGATTTTACCAACTTGAAAGTGATAAAACGAACGCTCTTTAGTGTACTTTTCATAGTTTGACAACGTGCTATTTGCTTCATTTCTTATTAGCCGCCAACTTTATAATCTTTTAAGTACATTAACTTTATGAATAACACTGAAATTTTAATTTTTCCAGATTATTGTAGAAACCACGTAAAAATAGGTATAGGGAAACCTAATATGCAGAATGTAATTCTGCATCACTTTTAGTTATAATATACAGAGTGTTCCATTTAACAAAATCGAGAAAAACATTTTGATGTTGGTAAAGTCAATGCTTTCCTGATGACCAACCTGTACATCCGGTGATAGAAGAAATTGACTGACATCATCACTCAATCTCAACCAATTCACACAACAAATTTTATTGCTAAATTTGAAAGCGTTGTAACGTTTTAAACGCCGCCGAATTACTTATCGTAATAGTTACCGCAATTCTTACCTACGTGTATTAGTGCGAGAACACGGCCCTCCTAGTTCATATAAATTTGCATTTCGACGCGCCACTTGTCCCTCTTCTGCGAATCTCTATGATTAAGCTACGGCGTCATGATACCCCATTGGGCCACTCGAGTCACGCGGTCTCATTCCAGCGAATGATAATGCGCGACGCGTAAGATCGAGAATCGATTGGGACGCACTCCCTTGCGCAAGTACAGATGTTTTTCCCCCAATTAAGTAACAGATCTTGGCAAGCAGCGGGCACAGAGGTTATGTGAATTCCTAGCCCTAGCAAAAGGTCCATAAAATGTTAGAAAATAGTATTCCTTGTTTTGCCGTGTGCAAGTACCGCGAAACTGCAAGCCTGTGAGGTGTAGTTACGACCGACCGAAATTATTTCCTGGGATTCTTTATACGGTTTTTGATGGAGCTATAGAGAATTCCCCGAGGCGTTGCCGATATAGACACTGTGACCCCAATTCGACCAACGCTAACGACGAAGGAGAGCAGCTGAGATAAACTCTCAGCTTCCCAGATAAGTTCAATCCATTTACTCCGCATGTACCTCGAAACCACCCTAAATTCATCGTGTCGCCATTTTTCCACGCTGGCCGAACGATTCGCGTGCGCCACCTTTAGCAACGGACGAGAAATTCAAGGTGTGCACCGTGTAATGTTAAAATTTAATCATCAAAAGACATTCAGTATTTCATTTAACGACGTCAATATCACTTTGTAAATTTATCTGTTAAGATTCAGTCAGTACTTCACTGAATAACGTAAATATTATTTTGTGAATTCACATATGCTTAAGTAAATTCATTATTAACGTAGCCCGTAAGTTCACGTCAATAGCGTAAATTAAACCAATGTAAAATGCATGTAAATAACATCGGATATTCGAAATTCTAACCGCAATATAATCTGCGCATGTATACGTCGCGTACAAACGTGAACTGTCTTGCTTTACCCAATAATTATATTGCATTTTTTGAATCACTGTATTAGTCTAATTGTATGTGCATCGTCCATCGATCAAACAGACGGATTGATGATTTGTTGATGTGTTTATTTACTTATATTCATTTTCTTTTCATTTTCATTTTATCAATGTTGTCTTATATTTCCCGTAATATATATACTCTGTTTATTTAATTGTGCCCTTGGCTTTTATGTCGTCAAACGTTCTTACTCCCTCAATATCCGCCCTTTTCCGTGCTTATGACCCAAGTCCAGCCCTGATGTAAAGCTCGGTGGCGTCTACCATTAGATCGTTTGAATTAGATGAAGTTACTCACCCTATCTCTGCAAAGCAAGACGCAAACCAGCGCCTCTGGACAAACACCTTTAGTAAGAAGCGTATTTTGAGCGACGAAATATTCTGTTGAGGAGCAGAATCGGCGGCGTAGGTTTATTTATTTTGAAACAAGTAAGCCTAGCAGCGTTTAGACGTAGGACTACTTTCTTTGGGATAGGTGATTTTTCCATCTTTTAACAGTAACAAATGTATGTAACTCGAAACCCACAAAACAGGTAATTTTCATAATCTGGGGATGAATGGATCTTTTGTAGGTTAGGTAGGATCTTTAATAATGTAAAAATATATAGGATGTTTTATTTAAAAAAAGTTGAATTTGTTCGTACCACCTCTTTTATGAAACACCTAGTATATCAGAATATATTTTCTGTAGATGCACAACTAACATTACATTATATCCCCAAAATATCAGATTGCTACCTAGCGGACAGTCCGAGTAATAAAAGACGGACGTACTATTGCTGCACCCTCTATGTTCACACATACAGATCGATATCAAATTATGTATTACACAGATTAGCGTTTTAGAATCGTTGAGGCTGCATCCGCCTGCTTTATTTCTCGGCAAATTAACCACTGCTGACTACACGCTACCTTCATGGAATGAGTCTGGCGTAGGTGTAAAACTTGAAGACAACATGTCTATTGTAATTCCGGTATACGCTATGCATCGCGACCCTAAATATTTTCCGAATCCAGAGAGATACGATCCCGATCGATTTACCGATAGCCGTAGAGCTAATATAGTGAAGGGATCGTATTTACCGTTTGGAGAGGGACCACGAATGTGCCCTGGTAAAGTTATTTCTAACAACTAGTACATATATATATTTTTAATTACTTCTTACAAAAATTACTTAAAATTTACAATCCATAAACCTCGCAATACTAGCATTATAACGAATAATGCATAATTGCCATACCATAGATAAATTAATAGAGATTAATCCAATAACTATACACAACATAACGTATCTAACATTCTTAAAGCCCAATTTTCACATACCAGAATGCAACCCGTTACAACAAAAAAGAATCCAATAACATTCAGATATTTTGTCATTTGAATGTATATTAAACACACTGTTCGGATTACTCCTCCCGCACAAAGTATTGATTAATTCGGGACGACACGTGTTTCGGGAAT
>JARFOC010099948.1:0-12638 GCA_031763485.1 Osmoderma eremita | reverse complement strand
TAACGACCCGCTTAACAATAAGACTATTATTTACAATGAGTTAATACAGTTAAACAAACACAAACAATTGGATTAGACTTGTTATGTTCTAATCCAATTGTTTGTGTTATTTGTTTTACGCGCCGATCGGATCATTAATATTTCAGATGCAAGAAGTTACCCCGATGTTATTCTACCCTGATTTACTAGTTTGTCCACGTTTTTCGTAAGCCCTTTTTATGTAGTGTTGTGTATTTGGTGTATATGTTTTGCATTAATAAAGCATATTTGAGGAAATATTTTTTCTTTATTGTAGTATACATATATTTTATTCCATTAACTCTCTCTGGCTGGAATTATATTATTTTACAAGGATACTGGGTACTAAGGTTTAAATGAACAACTCTGTGTACACATGTGGTGTTCTTGTAATGTTGGCTAAAGCAACATTAAAATATCATCAGTGCACATCAGCATAACACATAAATAAAAATTTTCTTCGAAGGTGCAAAACTTTAGGAGTTGAATAATAAAAAACAATTATGGTTTTGGATAGAATTTTTTTATTTTTCAAACAGATTTAATCACAAACGGAACATTTTAAAACAGGGAAGCTTTAGTCGATCATGGCGACACCATTGTTTCAACCACAACAACATTTTCAAATTTCCCTTTGATCCTAGTGCTGGAAAACATCTACTTACCACGTCCATATTTAACAGGGATGACTTCAATTAATTCCCGCTGCTATTTTACAGTACGTCCACCAGCGCTAAGTACATACACAAAAGCTATTGTCGGTGCATTCACCGCAGCCCCAATTTCCCTTTTGCTTACTTCGAAACGTAGCACCGCAGAGTCTGCGACGAATACGAAAGAATTTGCGCGCACGAAATCTTCTTAATTTACTCCTTTTTTCGGCTGAAATAGGGTCTGCGACAAATGCGAAACAAGCTCGGTAAGCAGACAAACAGGGACGTAAAATTTAATTTCTCCAAAGTAGCACTTGCTGCGTCTAGGTTTTTTTCAGTCTCGTTTTTAGTCGAGTGTCTGTAGACCGTTTTTTTTTATGATGCAACGGGTGTGGTGTAATAAAGGAGTCCGGTTTGTTTAAAAACTATCACACCTCTTTCACACTGCGAGTGGATTATTTCTACGAATAATTTCTGAATCAATAAATCAATTTCATTCTGGAACCGATCATCGCAAAAACACGCTTCATTCATTACAGAAACTGAAAGATTACGTGCCCGGAAAGATCATCTATCAACTCCGTAATTCATCCAGTTTCACCTCTTTTCTAAAAATTCTATTGTCTGAAGTTAAGGAATTCCGTGCCGCTTTGTAATTCTACGCCAAAAGCACTACGCCAATAAGAGGGCCTGCCTCTTCTTCATTATTAACACGAACCATCGCGTCGTACAAATTCGTACCTCCATTCATTTGTCCGTAAACTGATTCTAAATACTCGCAGATTTCCCCTAACATTTTGTTAGTTTTACGCGCACCAAGCAGGGAAATTAGTTGAGGTAGCGCGATAATTTCATGGAAGAAATTATACGGGGTCACTCTAAAGGTCGATGACAAACTTTTAGAATGCACACGTGTTAATAAGGTCGCATAACGCATTTATTACCAGGCTTATTGATAGATGCCATATGAAATATCGTCAATTAGTAGATCCAAATAGATAAAATCGAGCATTAAACGAGCATCTTTACAACTTTATAAAACTTATCTTGCGATTATTCAATCCTTAAGAGTTTTGGTCTCTCGTATCGTCAAGGAAACATACTCGCTTTTTACCTAACATGATGTATGAGGGGAAGCATTTACTACACCATTTTCAACTATAAATGGATTTCAGGAGTTCCCCATTTTATTTCACATCTTCCACACAAGGTGATATTTGATATTTCGTATACATCTTCACTAAAAGCATTAAAGAATAAAATGTTTCTTTTTTCGAATCGATTTTTTTCCGAAAAATTGTCCAGTACCGCGGGGAGAATCGACCAGTGTAACGCGCGTTCCGCTTGCTCCAACAGTTTCCGAGATATTTACAAGAATATGGGAAAAAAATGCCATCTACTTTGTCAGATTATTGAAACATCACTAAATTATATCCAGTGTATAAGAAGGCGGATACCTCGATGGTTGAAAACTATAGACCCATAGCAATAATTATAAATAGCTTCGCCAAAGTGGCTGTATAAAGTTATTTATCGTCAGTTTAAACCTCAAGTATCCGAACACCAACACGGTATTCTTAATATGAGATCTATTATTCGTGAAAGAATTGCAAGGACTGTAGGCTGGTATCACTAATACACAGTATCGGCAAAATCCACACCGCACAAATTAATTTAATAAAATTCGGGACATATGTTTCAAGAGCACGTCCGCTCCCATTCTCAACCAATTCGCGAATGAACGAAAGTTAGATCTCACATGCACGTTTAAGAAAGAAACGATATACACCTCCCTCTTTATAACCGTTAAAAATTGCATCATCTGTGTATAGACTACCGCCGGAAATCGCAACGCCAGCTAAAGCACCAATTGCCGTCGCCAGCACGGCGACTCCAGAAATAAAAACAAAAACACGCACCGCAACGGTACCTACGACGGCCAACTGCCTGTAAATAAGAGAGATATGATAAACATCACAAATGCCGAAGGCAGCTATACTGAAACTTGTTGGCTTTTCGCCACACTTGATAGCGTTACCCACACCCTACGTTCGATACTGAAAACAGTATGTCCCAATAGCATGGATGAAAATATGCGTGATCCTGTATATAATCCATTTTCCGTCATGATATCATTAACGTTTTGGCGAAAGTATGCAATTTTTTATCGTATTTCCAAATATTTCATAATATATTTAAACATGTTTTATTAACTATTTTAATCACTGAAGTAAGGGAAAACAAAGGTTAACCTCGAACGTAGCTGTTTCTAACTCATTAAAACAGCGCCCTCTTTTGTATTCAATATATTTCGAATTTCCATCAGTAAAAATTCATAACAAAGATTGCCGACGGGTACGGAATATTAATATTAAAATGTTTCGCCATTACACGCTCGCGCAGATACCTATTTCGCCACCATAAGGACAAAAAAATATGCACGCTATGCATACTGATGAGCCGACTTTGGTATACATTAGTGGTTGAACATAATACTCAGTTCCTGTCTATACATATTGGATATTGAAAACATCCATGCGATTTTAATATACGGCGTGTTTTGAGAAGGTGTACTAACGCCATGGCGTAATACATATTTATGTATACATGTATCGGAAAATCGAATGTATATTGACTACATATTTCTTATGCAATACATATACTTTTAAATTTTCTTCGATGTTTTCTAAAATGCTTGGTGATATAAAGTGGAAAGTTGTTATAATCACCACGTTTGAAAATGAGAGAAATATGTACGGTCACAGATAAGGAAACATTTATATTTAAGTTGAAAGTATGCACAAGCTCTAGCGGTCACATTACTCCAAATAACATTTTAAATTAGGAAAGTGTGTTTAAAATAATAACAGATTTTAATGAATTAACTGCACTAATCCTGAGCCATATGACAATTGCTTCCATGTAATTAAAAATAAAAGTGTCGCCGGGTTTCCCAATTCTGACTTGGACATTCTGCTTAATTTGTGTAACCTTGCACTTTCGGCTTTGTGTCTTCTTAATTTTATCAAAAGCAAGTGTTTTTATATCTTTATATTTACGGGATCTCTGAATGTTTCTAGATCTGTAAAAAACAAACATTATTTGTGTATGATATTGATATTTACTTTTTGAAAATCTGTGCAATAAAAAATTCACGATATTAATATATAATACATAATGTAAAGAAGTAAATTTAGCTTACCAAAAAATAATAATCAAACTTAAAAATTTAAGTTAAAAAATATACCCCTTACCACCTTGTTGAGTAAAGAACTCTGAATACGTATTTCGGCAACTAAGTTGCCATCCTCAGCAGAAAAACCACAAAGGAAAAAATAATGTGAAGCGTAGCACCCCGAGAACAAACCTGTTCCTAGAACGCCACTATCAAACATTCTTTCATTCAATGTTTGATAGTGGCGTTCGAGGAACAAGTATTCAGAGTTCTTTACTCAACAAGGTGGTAAGGGGTATATTTTTTAACTTTAATTTAATTTAAGCCACCGTATCCTATACCTAACCTACAAACTTAAAAATTACAGATTTTCACTAAAATAAAAGCATACAAACGAAATCGATCTACTGAAGAAACAACTCACAGACAATTTGTAAACAACTACATAAACGCACATCAAGATCAGAATGGCGACACGCGGTCTCGCACGCGCTTTCATATGCTTGCCCCAAATAGATTAGCGGTTATTTAGACGTTCCCGCACTAGCGCCACAGGCGATCAGACCTTGAACCTCTAATTAGGAACAGCACTTGTGATTAAACATAACAAACACAATGTGTGTACGATTACCGTGCTTATTTAGTGGCTCTTATAGAAACAAGGCATGAATGTAATGTGTTTATGTGTGCATGCAGACAATTCTTGAAATATCTTGGTTGCTAAAATGAAATTCTCGTTTGCTAACTAATCGAGATATGCATTTGCACGCTAGTGATTTGCAAATATTGATTTATAAATCTTTATATGCTCAGTTCCAATTGGTAACTTTAAGCTACAGTTTTGCCATTTTTATACGAACATGTTACCGACCTTAATTGATTCACAGCTGTTGAAAATGTATGCCTTGTTTTATCTCTATCCGCCAACCGCATATCTAAAAGTCGTAAACTGTAATGAATACAATGTATTCATTACGGCACACATTTAGAATATAGTCAAATAATAGGTACATATCGCCTTATATAAGGCTCGGACTAAATACGTAATATATGTAATGAGCAATCACTCTGACACAGTTCACATACCTTTACCTTTTTTTTATCACATACACCCTGTATATTGTGCTGCGCTTTTGTAATATTTGCACGGTTGTGATGCGAGTAATGCAACTAAAAGTGTCTCTAAACTTTTACCCCTATTTCATTCTATATAGATGCAATATTTCAACCTCCCTTGGGAGGGCGTCTTCAACAAGTTTTGGATGAACAATACATATGTCTACGTTACGCTTTTCAATCTAGAAACGCGTGCCACCGCTCTCTCTGCCGCAATTGTTTTGGACGGTAAACAAATGTCTGGCGTGCGGCTTCTGTTTTCCTCGTGCTCTGTCTTCATAAATTATGCCTGTCGTCCGTTGAAGCGTGTAACAAATTGTTTAAATATACGTAGGAAGGGTAAATATATGAAATAGAATTTTATTCATACTAGTTGTACCAACCAGATCTAATTGTCATAGTTATTGCCCGGTGGTTTTAGGTAGAGAACATAGAAACTCCATTCAATTGCGTGTCTAGGGGAGATGTGTGCGTCTATGTAATAATAGTGTGTTGTTATCTCACCAATAGCATACGCAGTAAATCTCAAGGGATTTCTATCATTATCCGGCACGTACAGTTCCAATTGAGGTATGTAGATATATTAAAAATATATAAATATACTTTCTGGATCACACAACAAATCTGATTGCATAGCAACAGACACTCCGACGCACAGACAGCTATTTTGGATTACCATTTCTTCATCAGTGCACGACGGAGATATGCCTGTTCCTTGTTCTGACCGCCGTATTCGAAGTTTTACGAAAGAGTCATTCTAACGTGAAGTTGACGATACGGCCTACTGAACGAGCAACAGGCACCTCTCCGTTGTACACTGATGAAGCGTAATGGCCCAAAACAGCTGGCTGCGCGTGGGAGTGTCTATTGCTACACAATCAGATGTGTAGTGTGATCCAGAAACTACATTTATATATTTTCTTCCCTAAATATATATATTTAGGGAAGAGCGAAGTGAAGTAAGGCCATACAGGGGGAAGTTGAAACACATTGTACATACACTATATAGGGGTAGTTGATATATTTATGAATTCAATGTAATATTGTCAAAATTCGTTATCGCTCTTTTATACAGCAATTTATTCAAAATTCCGCTTAACAATCGCCTTTAGGCTTTCAATATTCGTGATTTAATGTTTATGTATCTCAAAATTAACCTATTAAATTTTATTTGTTATACTATTTTCCAAATGTTGCCTAGTTAGATCAATCTGATGTAACAAATGAAACCGAACCAAGGTTAATAACAGTATCTCTACTACATAACGAGTGTTATAAGGCAAGTCTTATCGTACAAGTCCAAGTTTAGCACCCGACGAGCGATTTAATGCAAAATTAATTACAACTTGATACATTGCAATAGTTACCGCCATTGTTCAGCCATTTGTGACAGTGTCCATTTTATATATGACCTCTAAATAAAAGGACACCGTCTATGATATAACCATGTGATAATAGCGCCTTTCAGCTCATCATCATCAAAATTGTTAGGCGCAAGATCTTGACAATAAGGGTGGTGATCAAGTTCGTCCCAGCTAAAGCTCTGCAGGAGTTCTTTTGTCACGTTTTGTTGCGTGGGAGAGGTCTTAATCTGTATTGCAAGACGCAATTTTCTACACGTTTCGCCCTTCATTAAATTGTCTTATCCGCGTCCTCACCTTTGAATCCCTCATAGCATTTTGTCCATACACCTCGCCACGATCAAATTCAGTGGGTATCAGATTCCTTGCATTCAGAAGACGTATGGCAGGCCTCATCTCGCACGCGGGCCGATTTTCAATTTCCATCATCTCCAGCACCAAAATGGTGTTAATCTATCTTTAGAGAGACAAGGTAACTGGCGCGCATGTGTAAAGCTGCGACGTTAGCGCTATAGCGGCGAAAATCGGACACAGAACTTACCTCTCGGACATACTTTCTTCCGAATCATCCAGATCAACAGATCGAAACGCACTGTTTATTGTAGTTTGGAATTTTGTATTATTGCAAGGACGTCTGCTTTTGTACCTAGGAGTTCTAAGTTCTATAAAATAGTGTACGTTGCACTCATTTAGCAGGTAAGGCTTGACATTTAAGAGAAGTCATCGCATTCTTGACTGATGGCATTAAAGTCCAATGTGTTGGCGTACATCTAAATTCATTTTAGACAAGTTGATGCATACATACATTACATGCTTATGTCCGTCGAGGCAGAATGTAATTTATAGCACCCCGTTCGCGTAACTGCGAAGCTACAACGTTGGTGACTAGGTGGAAACCCAAACAAGCGTATAGGAATCCCGGTGACAGGGTTGATGATTTTGCAACGTTTTTAGAGCCGGGGTTTCAGAATATATATACGCCCATCCTTCGAAAATAAAATTGCCGTGCGACGCGCGATGTAAAAGCCCGCCGCCCTAATTTATGGGGTTGCATACGGGGAGCCGAGTATCGATATACAAACACGTGTACGAACATAACATACCTACACATGCGTACCTGTCCATGTGCCGAACGATCATCAAAGGAAATCGACGATTTCAACAGCGACAAGGACGCAAACATTAACTCAGAATTTGTATATGTACGTACGTGTTTTCTTTTATATTACCGTTGTCTGCTATTAACCCGGTCAGTGGGTGTATTTTTTGCATGTAATTCACACGCAATCCCTGGCCATTTTTGTAGGTAAATGTGCGTAAATGACTTTCACGTTATCATATTTTTTTTTTACAAACGACTGCCAGCAGGAACTCGGCGAAAGTGATTAGTGGATTTTTTACGTGATCGAGAGGAATACATAATCACGCAGGTGTGCTACGTTATATACACGTGTATGGGTGTGCATGGGTAGTTTCTCTAATAAAAAAAATTTAAATTGAGTAATGTACCTTTGTTGAATATACTTTTGTATTTTCTGCTTTATTATTCTCAACATGAATTTTTCATGAAATGAAACTGCAGACTGTTGTACTTCAAGTGTGGGTGATTTCCAAGCTGCTGTATTCGCCATTTAAGATCATCAATATCAACATACTGTATTTTGTAGACAATAGATTTAAGGCGTTCCGATAAAAAGAAGCCTTTTGCGATAGCATATAGGGCTTGAAATAGAATACTTTATTTACCCATTGGATCAATTATATCGGACACGTCGTAAGTCGATAAGAGAAGGGAAACAAAAAATAAATAATCAGTTCACGTCCAAGCTGCCACCTGTGGAAACCAAAACCACCTCATTACAATAAGTTTGGGATGGTTTTGCAGACGTTTTCCATGCGTGGGTTAGCAACTACTCAAAAAATAATCGGGAGAAAGGCTTTGATTTGTCCTCCCAAGGACGTCACACGCTGCTTTTGTTTGTGTCATAAAAATTAGTGACTTGAGTGATACTGAAGAACTCTATTATGACTAGAGCTCCGAATATTTATTCCATGCATCTGATGATGAGGAAAAGGATAGTTGGTCCAGTATGGCCGGATATACAGAAAAAAAGCCATTACCAGTCTCCGACAATTAGTATTATCTCTGCTCAGAAACCATCTACGATCTATTGCATAGTTGGCAGTGATGAAGACATCAATACCTATGACTGTACCCGCAAAAGGTACACCATGTTTGAAAAAATTGGATTCCATACAATTCAGCGCATGTGGGAATGCAAAAGTGTTCTACAGATACGCTGGAGAAATGGAATAGACTCTGCGAAGTTTGCCAATATTCTAATTAATGCTGTTTTTACCATATAAAATGCAAATATTAGGATACGGTGGCTTAGAATAGTAAAAATAAAAAAATAAAAAATACCCATACCCGCTCGATGAGTGAAGAACTCCGGATACGTATTTCGACAACTGAGTTACCATCCTCAGCAGAATCTACGAAGGAAGATAATGTTAGACTTCGCATTCTGGGAGATTTGCACCACACAGTGTTATTCAAGTGGTGTTCTGTGTGGTGCAAATCTCCCAGAGTGCGACATCTAACATTATCTTCTTTCGTAGATTCTGCTGAGGATGGCAACCTAGTTGCCGAAATACGTATGCGGAGTTCTTCACTCATCGAGGTGGTAAGGGTATTTTTTGCTTTTTTATTTTTACTATTCTAAGCCACCGTATCCTAATATTTGTATTTTATATGATAAAAGCAGCATTAATTAGAATATTGGCAAACTTCGCAGAGTCTATTCCTTTTCTCCAACGTTTGTGTAGAATACTTTTGGATTCCCCCTTGCGCTGAATTGTATGGTATCTAATTTCTTCAAACATGGTGTACCTTTTGCGGGTACAGTCATAGGTATTGATGTCTTCATCACTGCCAACTATGCAATAGATCCGGAGTTCTTCACTCATCGAGGGGGTAAGGGTATTTTTTATTTTTACTCTTTTTACCAAGTATTCCTGTACGTCAGCAAAGTCACAAAAGAGAAAATTGTAGAGTCACCAAATTACAATAACGAAAATATGCACTGCGCGATGGTCAACTAGTTCTATCTATTTGTTCTCCAAGGCTCATTTCGATCAATTTCATACTTATGATTGATAAAATATTTTGTATTTTTTCGTTCCTAATAATATTTTTTCTTATAAATCTCCGGCACTGTCTTTATCAGGCCCTCGTCTTTTTGTTGGTATATCTTTTCACATTGTTTTATTATATTTGTCAGAATTACCTATCATTGTATTCAGAAAAGAAAACAATTTAGGGTTTATAACATTACCAAAATAAATGAGTTTTTGGGGCTAGTGGAATACCCAACACAACAGCACCAAAAAGAAGAACATCAGTGGTTGAATCAAATCTGGTATAATACTGCGGACTTGAAATATCGGTCGGGCCACCATGAAATTAATCACAATACATAATTATCACAAACAGATAATAGTGAATGCAAGGTGTGTTCCGGCATTCCTTAATTAAGACATATTAAATTAATCAAACCTTACGTTTCTTATCTTATGTAATTTTCGTGTTAGAATATCTATGCATTCACAAATTTAATATCTTTGTATACAAATTAAGTATCGGAGATGTATTTCTCGAACCTTTTAAGTATTATGACGGGTATTTACCAACGTAGAATTCCCAGCTGTTGTGAATGAAGTGTTTATTAGTGGTGCCGGAAACGGATGCATTTACTCAGTTAATCTGTTTAATAACTGTCGAAGTAGACACACTTCAGTTTATTTTATAATGTGTTTCCGCCAAATTCAATCCTTGTATTGTATTCATCACGCATACTTTGTAAACTCATTTAAAGTACCATATTTTTCTAAATATATGGGATTTTCCAAAATTACAGCCAATAGCATCGAACACCCCACTTTTCGGAATAACGCAAAAAGTTTTTCTTTGAGCTTCTCAAACACGTATATACTAAAGCGATCACTAGTATAAAACTTGTAAATAAAAGTCGTGTATATATAAGTTGTAGAACCTAAAATTGTGGAAGTAAACATCCATTTTTAATTAACGTGAGTGTGTTTTCATTCGCAACGTGCAAGAAGTGAAAAAAAAAACTCCAGCATCAAAAACGTACAACGTGTCCATGGAAGTATAAAATGAGTTCTTGAAGTTCGGTACAGTACTGTAATATTCATAAATATTAATAATACGTCGCCTTGAAATGGTACTTGCCATTCAGATGTCTTTTAAAGACAATTGTGCAGCAACAATAAGAATTTGCTTTATGACTATTGCCCAGAGATAATATAGTAAGGATAATTGGGACACTTAAACACGTTAAAATTGTGTACCTATCCCTCTGATGGTCTGCGAACCCAACTAAACAGACTACCGCGCCAAATCTCATATATTTCAAACTCTACAGATTGCATAATGCCATCCAAAATTCTATTCATTCTTCTATACAAGCTTTTTTCGCATAATGTCATTCACAAAATGTGCCAAAACGTGTATGCATTCTCTCATGCAGATTTTTAAGTAGCACATGTTCTATTTCAAACTATAATTCTGTTCAGAAAGCGAGCGCAAAAACACGCATTGACGTTTTGTATTAACATATTCCTGAAAGTTATATTTACAATTGCAATTAACATTTTTGCTTACAACACGGAATACCATAAACACACTGTTATTACTCCTGCCGCACAAAATTGTTAAATCAACTTATTTTTCAAACACAATAGCGCACCAACCAGCTTTAACAAATAACAAATAACGATTATAGAATGAGCAAAAAACCAAAAGAATTACCACGAACTAAAGTAATTGTAATATAAATTTAAAATACTCTATGCAAACTTCTAGAAATTTACACTCAGAGCCCTCTATCAGATAAAGTTTTGCACTCAGAGCCCTCTATAGGTCGAGTAACCTCTGGTTTACACCAAAGGTATACTAGTGCCCCCCCCCCCCCATTCTCCCTCCCAGCTGTTGCTAATGAAATGACAGTTTCAACAAATTAAAGAAAAACCCATTGCTATAAAATTAGGTGAGACAGACAGACAAAAGAAATTCAAATTTACACTAGAACTTGGACATTGCATCACTATTTTGCACACGTGACAAATTATAACACGGAAATATCGTTTTCTTGACTTAAAGCTTCTCTACTAATAAAAAAAAATCTGAGCAAAATGTTAAAATATATTTGACAATTTATTACAGATACCTGTAGTTGTCGGTTATACAGAGACCATCAATCATGCTATTATTTTGTGCATCATATCATACCTATGTGATATATATTTAATAGATTATTTTTGGTTTATATAATTACTAAAATATACATACTCGTTTTGTTTGTATTGAATATACGTAATTTTCCCTTATTCTAAACCAATTCATGTAACAATGAGGTTTCGTGTAAAGAAGAGTATTTTGTTCAGAGGGTATGTTCTATGATTTGTAGGTGGTATCTTAAAATATCGGATGTCCGGTTACTATATAAGGTACATTTCTGAATCACAGGCAGACTATTTTATTGATAGAAATTAAACATAACTAGGTAAAAGCGTGAACTGTTAGCTACTTTTCAACATAATTACCGCCAATATTAAGGTACTTATCTCAGCGAGGCACAAACTTCAGAGTTTTTCGATAGCCTAATTCAGATACGATTTCACTAAAAGAGCTTCTAGGAATGCCGGTCAGTAGAACAATTTCCCGTATTTTCAACCGACATACCTTAGTAACCGGACATTCCTCGTACGGAAGAGCTGCACTGAGCTTTTTTCTGTGGTACCGAATGTTTACAGCATTCATACCGGATACCATTTCTAGTGTGTGGCACTTTTGCTTGCACCGTTCGCACTCGGGTAATGTATATTTACTGCGGTAGCTCACTACGGTTGAGGGTCCCATTTTAATGCATCTTTTGTGGTACGTCGGTTCTCTGGTTTATAACTCATTAGCGCTTTTCCAAACTAGTACAAAAATGAACTGCACCTCATTAATTAACTACATACATATTATATATCGACGGTGTTCCGACAAAAAAAATTTAAATGCAAGATTTTAGCGCCATTCTAAAGTAGACTTTAAACTCCATCTGGCGTAGCTTCGTTCGTATCCGAAAAAAAAAGGAACCTGTTGTTTTCGTACCTAGAAGTTCGTAAGCGACAGTACACACCAGAAATATTTACAGTGCCGTGCGACTAACCACCATTGTAACGTACGCTTACGCCCAGAGTGTGTAAGTGCAGTATTTTAAAGAAGGTAAGGTTTTTAATATT
>JARFOC010099907.1:0-12642 GCA_031763485.1 Osmoderma eremita | reverse complement strand
CCAGTGAATTGACTTTAAAGTTATCTTACTACAAAGTAACAAATTGTGGTAGAAACTACGTCTCGGAGACTTTAAATTTGGTAATTAAAGTAATTTATAAAGAAAGTAATATTTATAGTAGCGATTACAACTAAGCTACTTCAAATCGGTTTCAGTTGCTTTGGTGCTTGTTGGGTTATTTATAATTCTTTTTTATGTAAAATATATTAATTATTTTAGATAATTATAAGTGGATCAACTCACACAAGATAGATTATTTGTACATCTACTTAACATGTACCTATGTGTATAAAATAATTGGATACCGTGGCTTCAAATAGTAAAACTAAAACAAAGCCACTCTCACCAGATTAATGAAAAAAATGTTAGACGTAGTACCCTGGAAGATATGCACTGCACTGCAACATTTTTTTCCTTTGTAGATTCTGCTTCACTCATTAAGCTGGTAAGGATATTTGTTTTAGTTTTATTAATATTGTGGGTTTGCAATTTTTAATTAATCTATACTCTATCGACTACACAATTCCCTCCGCCTAAGTATATTTCCAAAGTCGCACTCTAGTTGTGTATTAAATTTGAAAAAGCAGAACATATTGCTAATATACTTAGTATAGAGTGGTGGACAGTATCGGCTATATTGGTTAGATTTCGAAAATTGAATTTATTGGGAATGTAGTCAACGCAACCAAAACACAGCTTTATTCGCTAGCTTTCGGTTTTTATTTAAAACCTTTTTTAAAAGTACAAAATGTTGTACATTAAAATAATCTTTGACATCCTTAAAATAATGGACTAGATGTTGACGCTAACACGTTAGAATATTAAAATAGTATAACACATTGTAGTAGACAAACAATTTAAAAGCGATTTTTCCAGGAAATCCGTACATATTTCTCTGAAGAACCTACATCGGTCTGCATGCACAACATTATATACTCTTGAAAAAGGTTTTAAATAAAAACCGAAAGCTCGAGCGAAACAATAAAGCTGTGTTTTGATTGCGTTGGCAATATTCAATTTTCGAAATACTGAGTATACTTTGAAAATATTGTTTGACGAAAATTGAATTGCTTCTTATATCTTGTCATAAAGTTCGCAACATATCGGATTATTTTTTTAATATTAAAATATTGTAAAAGCTTTGTTGCAGGATCGACCAGCATGCCCGATAACTCAATAAAAATAATTTTGGCATCAGTCACAAATTCAAAAACTATACTATGAAACGTGAAAATTGAAGTAGTTTAAAATTAAAAAAAGTGTGCATTGGCCCTGCTGAAAACCTAATTTCAGCTATGGTTCTGTTAGTTATGAGAGAATTGATAAAATTGTTTCAGTATTAACCATATTCGCAGATTTTACTTCATTTGAGCTGCCAAAAAAAGAAAGAATGTGTAATTTATTCAAAAAATATTTTTAAAAAATGAGATTTATATATTTTTCGCACAGCCTCAAAATGAAATTGTAAACAACTGTTTCACGTAACTTTCTTGAATATCAGTAGCGTTCTTTTTGCGAATCGACTCACATCAGTTTTCTCACTACTGAGTTAATCCGAATCAAAAAGAACGAGTTCTTAATACTTTGCAATGTGTAAGATTGCCGCAGCGTGGCGCAGTGGATTATTTTGATGTTTACTCATACGTCAAATTAGTCGCACATAACCTCAGACCACAATTATAATTATCTGATATACATCCAACCACATATTATAATGGTTTATGATCACGTTTGGTACGACATGTACTGTCCCTCATAACGTCCTTTAAAATAATCTCTTTGTTTTTGTAAATTTTTCATTTTTATCCCCATTTTTAGAATTTCAAAATTTGGATGAAACTAACCTATATGAAAACGAATGACATAAAACGGACGTTTTTTATCCCCTCCTCCTAACTGAGATTTTTACTGGTTGTGTCGTAGCGGTAAGGGGGGCGAAAAATCTCAAATAAAACTCAAAGTGAGTTTGTCAAAAAGAACCGGTTATTTCGCAAAATCTCTCTAGGGAGCTGACATTAACTGAGATATCTTGCAAAAAGAACGCTACTAATATGTATGACATCTGAACTCACTTTTTGACGTTTCATTGTATAGTTTTCAAATTTGCCGCCATGCCCGTGGCCAAATGACATATATGCATATGTCAAATTATATTTATTATTTACAGTTATTAGATATGCTGAATCGATCTCCAAAAAGAAATTTCACAATATCATAATAATAAAAGAAAAACTTTATGGCGGCTACTGTATAATAAAAGCGAAAGTTTCATTAAATTTTAATAGCTTATTGACATATCGCTTGCCTGAAGCCTGTTTTCACGGATATAGATCAGATAGATTAGCAATTTTCATTTCTCCTGCCGATTAGTATATATTAGTCACTCAACCTTCAATTTTTACGTTTTGCAACTCTGATTGCGTAAACTATATATGGTCATTGTCATTAGACATATGTGCAAATGACACAGATCAACAGGAAGAGATCTTTACGCTAATATAGTTTTTTTAAATATCCATAGATATAATAGTCAGTTGCTTACAAAGACATTAATTAGCTAACATTAGTAGTTAAAAGAAACCTATCGTATATTCCGTGTTCCCTTGCAATGTTATTTTATTAATACTTTATTATACATATGCATTCTTTCAAGTACAATGTCCAGTAGTATATTTCCTAGAAAAGAAAACCACTAGCAAAGAATTGTGTGTTCATGTGTCACAGTTATTGACTTCAACTATTGTTTTAATCGTAGGAATTTATATTGTCCGTAAAGTACACTAACAGAATAAGTTGCTTAAGCCAACGATTGTAACTTGTGTAGGAAATTATGTCCGTATCCTAAGCAAAGAAAGAACCTTTCGATACACGAACTTACCCTCCGGAGTAAGGTTTAAAGACAACGTAAGATTTAACACGCTCTATAGAATGTGACTATCAGTTATTTTTCCATTTGTTTAAGTGTCATTTTATATAATACACCTTTACTTATAGGCCAATGTCAAAATGAGAATATTTATATAATGGGGAACGGTAGATTGCATTCAGCGGTGGCTAGTACTGACGTTTTGTGTGGGCAGTATCTAAGATAATACCGCTTGGTGCGACTTCGTATAGCATCCGTGCTGTTAGAGAGACTACTATATTATTATTACAATTTTAGCTACTGCCCACCCATAACGTCACCATCAGCCCCCTCTGATTAGGTTATTGATAATATTTGAAGATTATTCAGTCTACATTACTAGCACATGATCGATATCGATATTTCTTCGATTTCTTCTGGCTACGTAAAAGCTATTATTGGAGAGTTTTTTTTATATATTAAAGGTGCCCTAATATATTTTTGATTTTTCTCGCAATTCGCGATATTTTTAAATTAAATGAAATTTGCAATCTAAAAATGGAAACAAAACTAAACACCAATGTTTTCAATTTATAAAAAATTTCAAACCTATTTTTATCACTAGACGTATACAAATCTGTTAGGTATACGGTTTCCAAGATTTCATTGATAACTGATGCTTTCATATACAAATTTCTATGTTTATAATCGGGTATTAATGATCACAACTTCCTTGGGAGGTTAAAACTATTTATTTACATTAAGTTAAAAGCATCTTCATGCAACTCATAATAAATATATAAAAGAGTTTTTATTAAGATGCACTTTTATAACCGATTAGTTTGTATTAGTCGTTTATATAGAGGCTCACAAACATTACTAGGTATTTGGAATCAAAGAGTTTAATTCCTTCCATATGCTGTGTCAATCTGAACATGTGGGATAGTAAATTTCATAAAAGGAAAGAAGAACTTGCTGCTCTATGTACCACTGTTTTGATTATATTTTCGTTGTTTTTTAAAGTAAATAAAATGATATGTTATGAATTGACTGTGGATTTACCTATTAATGGCCAGAACATCATTAACGAAACATTATAATTTTTTTTTTCATAATTGTTCCTGCCACTATTTTCTTATGTATATACCAATAAAGTGTTAAATCAACAAATTCTGTCATCGAAATCATAATTTTAAAATAACCTGTTGTGGAAATTATTTTTTAAAATATCATCTTTTCCGACAACGGCGTCCTGTCTTACGGAAATAAATATAAGATATCGTAAAGTAGCTAATAAGTGATTGAGTTATGCATGACACATTTATTACTAAATGGGGAAGTGTTTAGACCGAGAAGAAGTTATTTACCTTTCTTTGGATTACAGTTACAACCGTGGGAACTTTCGTTTGTTTCGTTATCAATACTTTGGCGTAATCATAAAATATTATTCCTTATTTTTCTGGTAGATTTTGGTAGTGATCTAATATCGTACTAGTTTACTTTGTTACTACGTTTCTGTAAAAATCTTATAAAAACGTTGTTGTTCCTGCGATGTTCGCCAATGTTGTTATATTATGGTTTGATATATCTTCAAGGAGTGAGGTATGCACAAATCACTTTTTAGTTAATTTATAAATTTTAAAAAAATTACAGCAATGTCTTTCGCGGAAAGTTATGAAATGAAAAGACCACTTTCTATTCGGGAATTTGAAGCTATTTTAGAAGGTATGTCTGACATGGAAGATGGTGAAATAGGCACAGTGTATACTCCACCGCCTGTTGATACTCTTACAGATGCAGAGGATATGAATGATACTCTTCTTATAGAGCAGCAAAATATAAGAGATATTGCCGGTATGTTCGAAATACATTCAACTAAAGAGACTGAAGGTGATAAGCGGCCTACCGTTGTAGTAACTGAACCAGATACCAGTTTAAAAGGAAAAGTCAAGCTGAAGACAAAACAGTATGTTCGCTGTTGGCCAAAGACCGAACCGCAATACTCTTCGTCCCCATCGTCCACTGAAGGCACAAAGAAAGAAGAAATAAGTTGTCTGATAGGAGGGAAAACAATTTTAGATATATTTTATTTATTTTTCGAGGAAGATATTTTGAATCTAATAGTTGAGTTCAGTACATAATATGGGAAACAAAATAACCCACATGATTTTACATTCTCAGCAGCTCAACTAAAACAATTCGTAGGAATTTTAATACTTGCGGGTTATCATACTCCTCCTACTACTGACATGTACTGGTCTAAGGATTTTGATAAAGGTGCTGACATGGTTAGAAAATGTATGAGTAGGAATATGTTTAGAGCTACCAAATGAATCTTGCACCCGGCAGATAATAATGCATTAGACAAAAGCGATAAATTTGCCAAACTGAGACCGGTTTTTGATATAGAGAACAAAAAATATCTACAGTTTGATATATTTTAATATAACTTGGCAAATGGTTCCATATGTTGGCAGACATTCTGCCAAAATGTTTGTAAAAGGAGAGCCCGTTCGGTTCAGCTTTAAAATTTGGTGCCCTTGTAGTTTTATATAACATAGGAAAAAAAATTAACGTATTATGCCAAAGTTGATAGCAACTCAGCCACGAAACAATGCAATTACAAGATATACATATATCACGTGATTATGTAATCGAAACGGATTTGATACTACCACCCAACATAAACTCCTAACTTAGTGAAAGAATTTTCTCCTGAAGAAGAAGATTTGTTGTAAATAATCTGCCCTACTATAACTAATAAAAAAGCGTTTTCTTTGATATCATATACTCAACAAGCACTGTTAAAAAATATACAAATAAAGACATCAAAAATCGTTTAAATTCCATAGAAGGGTTGTTATTCTTTTTAATATAAAAGCGTAAATACTTCCAGTGCTATAATTATTTCTGTTAATGAAGGAAAGATTCATTTCTTTTTTAATTGTTTTAGATGAACTTTGTAATGTTCTTGGTGTCTGATTTTGTGACCTCTGTTTTTCCATCACCTAAGATTTTTTTTGTTTTAAAATATAAAACAAAATGAGATGTTCTACTAACCAAAATCTAATCTATCGAGCACTAAAAGTTCACTACAAATTTATTACAAGTCATTCACTTCTGTTGGTACTTGTATTGTGAATGTTTTCGGGACATCGCTCTTGTACATCCAGTAGTTAGGAATCAAGTTCGCATTCGACTTTCCTTGATATCTACTTTTCATTTCTTTAATATCCTTTAATGTGTACGCATATAATGTACTTTTAACCCATTCAACATCCCACTTCTTTATAATTGTTTAACATATTTCTGACAATATGTTGATTATCTGGGTCTTTCTTATTCCCACGAGAGATTTTTTGCATAATTAAAGTTTTTGATGTTTTTTTTTTTGTTTTTCGGGCCAATCATTGTTCCGCATCGTCCTTCATAAGCTGTCGTCAGATAAATACGGCTTCCTTCAATTATGCTTCTGACCTGGAAACTTGTTGTAGGGATGTTTACAACAGTCTCCATCTTTAAGCAATGCCTTGACAAATTGCTTCATAAGGCCAAGTTTGTTGTTGAGCGGATGGACGGCAGCTTAGAAACTTTAACACCCATTAACAGACTCCAAAAGGTCTAATAAGACTCGTAAAAACTTATAAAATTACTGTAAAATTAGCTTAGATTTGATGCAATATAAAACCAATTTTTCTCGTAACAAGGGCCCAAAAACACTATTATACTAATTATTCTGAAACTTAAATGATTATACTGCAATGACGTCTTTATTTCCCGGTCCATCACTTTTATTATATCACATTCTTTTTTTTTCCTTTCTACTGGACACATCATAAAAAATCGTTGCTATATTTTCTATAATTGCCAGTTCGTTGGTTGGTAGGTGGCTATTGTCATTGCCCTAAACTCAGTACAAGGTGTGCAATGACAGCCGCACAATTTCAGTTCCGATCGAAACTTATTCCAAGTATGAAGTGCGCAAATAATGAAACACCTACCGAAATTCATAAAAAAATACTGAAGACTTACGATGAAGGCGTTATGAGTCGACAACAAGTTAGTGTTTGGTGTAAACAGTTCAAAAGTGGACGCATAGCTCTGAACGATGATCCCGAAAGTGTGCGAAAATAACCATCAACAACTAAAACATCTGAGAATCAATTAAAGGTCGATACACTGATTCGAGAAGATCGTCGGTTGAAAATACGGGAAATTGCTCTACTGACTGGCATTCCTAAAAGCTCTGTTAGTGAAATCGTATCTGAATTAGGCTACCGAGAAGTGTGCGCGAGATGGGTACCAAAATTGTTGGCCGACCAACACAAAATACAACGAATGGCGGCGGCGATGAAGCTTTTAACACGCTATCGTCAGGAAAATGGATTTCTAGAGTCTATAGTTACAGGAGAGGAAACGTGGGTACACTACGATATCCCCGAATCAAAAAAAGACTCGATGACGTGGAAGCATCTCGGATGCTTCCACGTCATCACCTACACCGAAAACATTCAAAGTTCAGCAGTCTGCAAAAAAGGCAATGGCAACTGTGTTCTGCGATATGCAATGCATTTTCCTCATAGAGCTTTTACCACCGAAACTGACAATCAATAGTGATATTTGTTGTCAAATTCTCCAAAAACTACACAACGCCATTCGGCAGAAAAGAAGAGGAACAGAAAAGAAGAGGATGGTTGGCGAAAGGAATTAGGTTGTGGCATGACAATGCAAGACCGCACACCTCAAATCAAACGAAGACTTGGCTTCAGAAATACAATTGGGAAGTCATTGTCCATCCGCCCCATAGAACGACGAGAACGGATGAGAATCCAGACCTGGCCCCTTCTGATTTTCATTTGTTGGGGCCGTTGAAAGCTCATTTGTCGGGTAAAAGGTTTGAAGACGACGGGAAAGTTCAATTGGAAGTATGGCAGTATTTTACAAATTTGGATCGCGCCTTTTACGAAGAGGGCCATTGAAGCTTGTGCCTCGCCGGGATAAGTGCCTTAACATTGGCGGCGATTATGTTGAAAAGTAGCTAACAGTTCACGCTTTTACTTAGTGTATGTTTGATTTCTATAATTAAAGTAGTTGTGTAATTCACAAATATACCTTAGTAAACGAACATTCCTCGTGTATACAACACCGAATACAAAATATTGTAATAAATAGAGAATATCAAAATAATTTTCCAAATTGTATGATTAATTTAGTACGTCTATAGTTTTCATTTGTATCTAATTTGACAATAACTTTCTCAGTAAAAGAAATGCTAATTGACATAATGCAAAAATATGTTTTGCTATTCCTTTTCCAAACCGTATACACATATCCTCGCTAGCATTAGTTTGTAATTAATGAATGTAATAGAGTTATCACTAATCACAGTAAGTTTACAGTAATCCAATCACCTTTATCATAAATTTTTACTTAGAATCTAATTAAACAATCTGCATATGGAAAACTTAATTACTAGAAGCAAGCTTATTCTTGTTCTATAGTTTATCGCATCAGTAATGCAATTGTACCTTTTATAGCAATTGCGGTACCACTTCAACGGCCGAAAATAGAGTCTACAGAGACGGTGAAACCCTAGTATAGTATACACGCGGGTATATGTATAGTACCTCATATACATACTTACACAATCTGATTCTAGAGAACTGTTTACAGAGAGGAAAGAAGGCAACTTACTACAGATGTAAATTGTAGTCGACAGTTAACATAAACACGAATGTGTTTTGCTTCATATATACATATAACCGTGACCATGTCTTGTTGGTTCAAATCGAGATCTAATGAGCACATACACTTGCATATGGACATATACATCATACCTGTATCTACAGAATGCTAGTGAGAGATATGGCCATATTAATCTATGTCGATATATTTTTAAAGAGGCGAAAAAGCTGCTGCTTGTTCGGTGTTACTTTCAGCGTTTGGCCGTGAATTTACAGAAACAATCGAAGAAATGTTGACAAAGAAATGAAGTAAAAGAGGTGAAAGAACTCCGCGTAAGATGCACAACAATAAAATTCAGAATAACAAAAAAAACAATAACCGAAGAAATATTCGATCGATAGGATAAATAAATTACGAAATAGCAATTTTACACTTTTAATCCAATCTGTTGATATGATTCACAAAGTTGTTATTGATCTCCGCGTTTTATATGGTCACTGTACTGCATTTTATTGTGCCGTTGATTACTTAAACCGTATGCATTTTATTGTCAAGTCAGACAAATAAGAAATTATTGACATTCGGACATTCCCTTTGTTAGGTCATATAACTTAATTCAAGCATAATTAATCTTTAAAACCAATTGGTTTAACTTAATATACAGCAGCAAATATAATAGCATACTTAAGATTCGTTTATTTTGCAATCTTTCGCGACCCCAAGTAACAACGGCACCACACCATCACCATTTTAAATATAATTCGCCAGACTTAATACTACAGTTTATTACTTGACATCTACACTTACATATACATATATTTTTAATTCTACATTAATAGTGACGATATGATATGTGAATAAATAACCGCATTCCCTTATCGAAGTTCATGTTCAATACCATGTTTCCTTTACTTATTTGTAACGATGAAGAGGACAATTATATTCTTGACAAATGAAAAAAAGCGGGCTGTACGTGTATGTGTACATACATATGCATTTATGTACATATGTGTATGATTTACTTTGATTTTGCCTAACGAGATTTATGGGCAATTGCCACAGCCGCATGTTTTTATTTTGCAAATTATGTTCTTGAAGCGAAACGTTATTCATAAAGATTAAAATTTGTCTGATTATGACAGACATAATTTTGGTTGAATGGTGTTTATGTATTCCTTTATGATTGGCGTTCTCTATAAATTCTATAAATAATTTATTAGAAGATATATATGTTTAAAAAAATTGCTGCGTGTGAGTATACAGTTTGTTTCGCAAAATTTGAGATAAGAAAAATATGTATCCGCAACTCCATTATTACACTGGATGTAGTAGGTATATGTTCAAAACTTACATATATCTGCATACATATATATGTATAGGCATATCTAATAATTAATATTTTATGGTGCTTTTATTAGAGTCGTGATAGGTAACTTTTCTGTGCTTTTCCTACTGCAAATAACTTTAGCAGCCATTTAACAACCAGATGGTTATTTGAATTACATTTCAAATATAAATATATAAGGCTTATTTACTTGACATTACTACGTCCACTGGGTTTTCAATTACACTTTGTTACTATATTTCACCGAGTAATAGTAACTGATTACTGTACGCGTGAATAGGAAGTGCTGATATCAATATTTATTTAGTCAAAGATACTGATATACTCATTAATCAGTTAAACCGTCTCTGGGTAATGGGGTTTTCATTTAACCGATTCATGCTAAGAACTTCAATTACCTTCCTGGGCTATCACGTTTAGAACTTGTAGTCTGATATTTATAATACATTTTCAACATTCTAGGCACCTTGTGAGGTTGTTGCACTTAACAAAACTTAAAAACACTCCATACCGCATAAATATGTACAAACTGGACATTTATCGATACTACTGAGTATGGCGACTTCGTTGCCGAAATACGTTTACAGTTTATACATATTTATGCGACGCGGAGTGTTTTTTTAAGTTTTGTTAAGTGTGAGTGATATGCTCCAGTTCCTAAGACGAGTCTACAAGATTGTTGTTGTTTGTATCCTAATGCAGAGGCTTAACACTGCGGCCTTGAGGCCTATTGTGTCACCCTACATTAGGTTTGTGTACGTTTGTTTCGTATGTGTGTGTCTGTGTGTGAAGTGTATGGCTTGTTACTGCCTCTCCTCGCCGTAGAGGATAGAAGTGTTGATTTATCCTCAAGACTAACTAAAGGGTATCGACCACCCTTGCTGCAACCGATCTTTAGAAAAATCGGTTGCCGCAACGGGGTTTCGAACTATCGCGCTATCCCGGTAGTACAAGATTGTTACTGTTGCTGTCTTTGTGGGTATAATTTACTAAACTATAAATACCAGGATGCGGAGAATCGAAAAATTTGATTCGTTCGTTTTTGAATGGATCGCTGCCGAGTTTAAAATTTAATTCGTTCGCGAACTTTATTATTTAGTTCTCTGATAAATAAAATTCGATTCCTGAACGGAATTTTATTTTTCCAGAAGTTAAAATATAATTCAGTTCGCGCATTTATCGAAGACGAACTGTTTGCTTTTATTCCTCAGATAAAATATTATCTCTGAAAAAGGTATGTTTTATATTTTATAGAAAAAGTTTCTTCCTTTTAAATTCAACGTTCAACCTTATCCCTTTTGAATGAAAGCCTCCTTTATAAAATCATACATCATACGTATAGAATGGTTCTTTACGGATTTTATTCGCTCCTGAGAATGATTCGTCCAAGGAACGATTTAAATACTTTTAGTTGGTTTCATAAAATTCCGCTCCGAAACTAAATAAAATTAAATTCGATTCCCGAACGATTCAAATGCAAGCGAATTATTATTTTTTTGATTCGCGAACCGAATTTTCCGTACCCTGCTAAATACTTAAAGATAGCGTACGTAACTGCTACATTATTTATGTAACATGTTTTCTTTTATATAGATATGTACTATAAACAAGGAAATTACATATTACAGTGTCACACCTTAATGTTTTGTTCTATGATTTGTTTTTTTTCTAACAGTAAATAGGAAACAATAGATTTCAAATGACATATTTTATTTTATCCCTTCGTTTTGTTTCACTAACAGGTTGATTTAATACAAAAATTACACCGGCTAACAAGATTTTTGTCCGAATCACAAAAATGCCTGATTCCCATATACTTTTGCATGCTGAAATCAATTATGTTTTCAGAATTTCTCCATCACCCTTAGTTCTTACGTTCCAGGATATTCGCTTATCCACCTAAAATATGCATGCATAGGTACATATGTAGTATAAGAGAACAAGTCTTGACCTTATTTCAGTTGTCGGCTAGAGTTCGGAAGTGATGAAGCAGCATGGCATGGCTATTCTTTGAGCATGTCTTCACGTGTTAAGACCTGCATTTCCCATTCCTAGATAGCATGTTTTGTTATTTCAGTTGTCGGCTAGAGCTCGGTGAATGACCATATACGCTGACGTTGTTAACGTTTTAAAGGGTGTTGCGTTGTTGTGCTGTTGTAGTGAAACCGCGAACATTTGATCACCTGTAAAAATGCCAAGGAAATGTGTAAACCACCCGAACTCTTTTTGCTACATTTGCGGCGAATTGACATTTAAATATCAAAACCGGTCTTTGACACCTTTCCTCAAAAAGTGCTATGAGCAGTATTTCAAGTGTAAAGTAGGCGATGAAGACGAAAGCTGGGCTCCCCATATTTGCGGTGTTACATGTGTCAGACTTCTAACAGCGTGGGCAAAAGGTAAACTACATATGCCCATTGCTATTCCTATGATACTGTAAAATATCCTAATATTTCATCTGCACTGAGACCAGTACCTCACAGTCGCGAATTACCTGTGCTTAAACCACCACAAAACATGACACTAAGCGACGATGAAAGTGCTGATGATACCAAGGCAAATGGAGCCCTGCTATGTTAGCAAACTATTGCAGGACGCTGAAGAGAGATGTTTCTGATGCAAAGTACAGGCGAAAGTCATATATCAGCACATTTTCCAAGTAAATATATCACTTTGTACATTATTTTTACGATGATTTATACACATATTATAATATATACTTTCACAAAATTTCATTGCTTTGTCACTCTGAAACCCTGCCTGATAG